>JANRGW010034799.1:0-24128 GCA_024733675.1 Psilopsiagon aymara
CCGGGGGGTCAGGAGCGACCTGGCAGAGGTGCGAGGGCCAGGGGTGGTCCAGGGTGGGTCTGAAAGGCTCAGAGGCAAAGTGGGACACATCCTTCTTCCTGCGGAGGAAGTACAGAGAGAGCTGGATGATGGTGCATCAGTGGGTAGGGCTTGGCATCACTGCCCTTGACCCTGTACCTCTCCGGGGCACAGCCCCAGCACCTACCTGAGTGAGCACAGCGGGGCCTGGCATCTTCTGCTCTTGTGAGAACATGGCTGCGGGAATTCAACATTGAACAAGTCCATGATTCAGACATGGCAAAGGGAACCACCCCCTCCCAGCAGGACGAGGGCCTGTGTCTCCTGGGCAGAACAAGAAGGGTCCTGCTCCCTCCCTCCAGCAGCTGCTGATGGGGATGGAGGCTCAGACAGGCTTGTCCACATCTGCACCCCAACCCCACCCTATGCACAACAGTGGGACTGCTCTGCAGAGTAACTCTGGGGGCAAAGCACGGCTCCTCCTCCATCCCCATCCCCTGGGGAGGAGGCTGGCTCCCCTAAGCCACTTTCCATGGCCTATGAACTGGAGCACAGACTCAGCCCAGAGCAGCAGGAGGTCTTCCAGCACACAGCACTAGAGGGATAAGCTTGGGGACAGCAGGAGGGAAGGGGGAGAGACACAGGACACCACAAACTTAAGCCCACCCGTTGTTCAGAGACAGCAAGTCCCTTGCAGCCCTCTGAAACCCCAAAGGCAGCACTGCAGAGCTCTCAGCCACCCAAATCTAGACCCAGAAAACTGGTTCTCATCTGGCAACATGCAGAAACAGGATGGGAGAGGTCAAAGCTAGGATCTGAGCCTCCACTGCCAGAAAGGAAAGGTCAATTCTGTAACCTATGGCATACTTGAAGTATCAGGCACTCATGAGCTGGGTCACAAATATCCCCCTTACCAAGTTGCTCTACAAACGACCATGCTGCTTAGTAAGAGACCAGACTAGCTGGCTCTTTGGACCTCACACAGACTCCAGGCTGCAGATCATTTAACACAAAGAAGATGCATCCATCAACCCTGTTTACTTACTTCTGCCCTGTTCTAATACGCTTTCAAGGCCCGTTGGAGCTGGCTCCTTGGGAGAACCCGGCTTATCACCATATAAAACTTTACTCAGGGCAGTATCTGTATGTGGGAATTCTTCCAGAGGAAAGGAGAACAATACAATAAACAAACAAACCCAGCATGTTTCAGAACAGCTCTGTGCTAAGCCAAGCACTATCCCCCAACACGTGCACATGGGCACACGAGACCTTATCTACCCAAAGCCATGAAAGCAGGTTCTGCATTGTGGGACTCCTGGGACACCCTTGGGTCTTCCTGAACTTCACACAGTCAAGAATTACACTTCTGTTCAGCTTTTCTACATTTTCTTTCTCCTAGAAGAAAAGAACTCACAGTTTGGGTGCTTTAATGCTTAGACGTTGTTAGGCAAAAGAAGAGGGGAGAAGAAAGCCCACCTAAAGCAGCTAAAGCACATTTGAATTTTAAGAGATGCTGATCTTGGCTAAAGCACAAGCTTTGATCTCAGCCAGATCTCAGTTGTGCCAGGTAACCATCACCCCAGTCTGGAAGTTGGGCAGAATCACCCTGACACAAGGGCTCCCAAGTGTACAGATGGTTATTAAAAACCGAAGCATGTGTGAAACTGCAAATGCCCCCAGGAATCATCTCTAGAACAGGGCCTGGGGAAGAGCAGGATGCTTTGGGGACACACATACCTTAAACGCAACCCCTCTGGGTCCCTTCCCAGAGAGATCAAGAAGTTCCCACTAGGAACACTTTGCACCAGGGAACAGCCAAACTGTTTGGAGGGGGGCAGCAGCTCTTGCTGCTGATGCTACAGTTGTAATCACAGCCTGGCAGGAGGCGAGGGATCTCCCAGGGGACAACACACGGCCAGAATAACACTCCCCCAAAAAGGGACCAGGAAAAGGATTTTCAGGAACAAGACCATTTCTTGTTCCCTATCCTACGCAAAACCATGCCTTGCTCGTTTGCAGCCAGGCTGTGAAAAGGAAAGCCGAATCTCCTTTTTAACTTTCCCAGGAGCTAGGTGCTTCCCTGCGACTTCCACTTCTCATCCCAAGGAGTCCCCGGACCTTTCACAGGTGTCCTCCACGGCCAAAGACTCATTTCTCAGCATTGCCAGGATCAAAGCTTCTAGGTCTTCCATGGACTGGAAAGCAAGAGGAAGAGGATGGGAGTAGGAGAGTAGGGAGGTGTTGCCTTCCCCTTTGGAGGCCAGGGCTGCAGTGCACTTGAGGCTGAGATGGAGGGTGTTTATGCACGCACCGCCTCGCTCTGCAGCAGGTCTGCGTCAGAACTGGATCCCTGCATGCCAGGGAGGGGAAACATCAGAGATGAGCGTGTCGGAAACTCCTCACCCCTACTCCGGACCCTGGCTTTCCTCATTTTGTGGGGTGGAAGAATGCCTGCTCAACCTTCCCCCTGCAGTTCCTTAGCTGAGATCCTGCTGCCTCTGGGAGAAGCATCAGGAAAACCCAAGACCATCTTCCCCACCCCACAAGGGTGCAGAGAGGGTTTACCTCTTCAGCCAGACTCCACCGTTCACCCCCGATATCCCACTGCTGACTTGCATGGCGCGATACCAGGACCAATCCTGGCCCGGCTCAGCCCCAGCCCTCAGGACCTCCAGGCTCTCTCCTGGAATCCGGGCTCATGTCTGCAGCTCCCGTGTTCTCTGCACGGCACCTACTGAAGAAATCACCCTCCAGAAAGGATCTGCGATACAAGCAAGGGGTCAGCAGCACCACATGTGAGGGCGCCCTGGGGACCTCCAGGCCAGGCTGGGGGGGGCAGCTGGTACAGCACAGAAACATTGAAAGAGCTATAACAGCAGTGGGACAAAGGTTAGTAGTGCTGGCACTGCTGGATTAAAACAAGCAACTGTTGTAAGGGAGATTTACACAAGAGGCACCCCCCTGGGGGCACCCAGCATTTGCTGGAAACTTCTGTTAGCTCCAGGCTCTTCCCTGTGAGGGTGCTGAGGCGCTGGCACAGGGTGCCCACAGAAGCTGTGGCAGTGTTCAAGGCCACGCTGGGCTTCGGCAGCCCAGAGGGATCTCCGGGTGGGAGAGGCTGCATCTGAAATGCCCTCACTTCTCAGTGCCCTGCGAGCTGGTGCCCAGGGCTCTCCTCCTGCCTCGGCCTCACTGGGCACCCCCGCAAATCCCAGAGGCAGTAAAGGGAGCCTGGAATGAGACAAATTCAAGCTCTGTGCCACCCCTTCCCTTCCCTCCCCGCCTGCACACCCCACGCAGAGAGGAACAATTCCTAGGCCAGACTGCAGCGCCAGGGACAGAGCACAAGCATCGCTCGCTGGCTCAAACCGCCACTATTGGCCGGGGGCACTCGGGCATCACCGCCACCAGCGGCAAGATGAACCAAGTGGCCAATGCCCTGCCCCGGAGCAGGGCAGCACAGCATTAACACACATATCCCTATCCAGAAACACAGCTGAAACAACACATCAACAGCTTCTGTGAATCAAAGGTGCTCCTGCCCAACGCCACCATCGCACCTCTGTGACTTTAGATGAGATCCTGAAGGCAGTGCACGAAATAGACACATTTTGTCTGAAAACAGTTTGGTCATTTATTAAATCTGTACATAGTTTGCCAGTACTCTTCTCATCGATGTAATTTTAACCGGCTCCTCCATCACCTCTCCCCAGGTCAACTGAACAGAAGACAAAGCCCCTTTGCCTCCTTTGGTATCCATTCAACCTGAAAGACTCTGCAGCCAAAAGGCAAGTTTAATCATTTTATTTAACATCTCTTTCTGTCCACCTACTGCAGGTGGAGGCAAACATTGTGTCTGATCATTGTTAGTGCCAGGAAAAAATCATCCCAAAAACTGATCCAAAAGTGAGAGACTAACAGACATCAAAGCTGTCAGAGCACCAGCTCCGCACAGCTGCAGGATTTAGGTCTACACTGAAAGCTTTTTACCATTTGAAGCTCAAAGATGCTCTTCTCTGCAGAAGAGAGCTTTTATTATTACTGGACAGAGTTAATGGTGTTGAAGAATAGCAATGAGTTTGCTCAGTGGCAGTTGCACTGATGTCCCAGGGCATCGGGAGGTTCTGTTACAAGTTCAGTCCTTGTCCCGTTAAATCCAGACAGCAGTGCCCAAATCCCAAGTCAATATAAAATTAAAATTAAGCAAATCATAGAAAGCTCCTTGGAAATGCACAGGTAGGAAAAAATCTGGACACTTGGGATTGTCAATTTCTTCAACAATGTCTTTAAAAACCAGAAGGACCTCCCAGAACAATCTGAGGAACCAAGGACCCTGGTCAACTGAGCTGTGCTCTGATTCTGGCTTCATTATTCCAGGTCAAATTTGCAGTTTCTAGCACTCCACGTAGTTTTTCCATATCAAGTCTCCATTGAGTAACATTTGTAAAGTGCTTTGAGATAGTGCCATGAAAACACTAAGAGGAAAGGCGAAGTATCTCTTAGCAGCACCTATCTGCTTACTACTACTACATGTTTCTTTTTTTTCCCTCAGAGCACCATCACTATATTCTCCTTCACCTTCACACTAAGAATCTGGTGCCAGCGATGGAGAAGGCACAGCAAAAGTTGTTGCTGCAGGGCAGTGAAAGGATGCACTGGAAAACATGAGGATGTTTTCTGGAAGGATGAGGGAAGCAGAGCTCCAGAGGAGCATGGGTATTTACTTTCCAGAAGGATGAGCATTTACTTCCCAGCTACATCAGGAAAGGAGTGCCCCATGCAGACTGATGCGCACAAAGCTATGCAGGAGGCTTTAGGGAGCATAAATATTTGCCAAACAAGGAGAGAGGTGGTGCTAATCTTAAAAATAAAATCAAAATCAAGACACTGATGCTTTTTTTGGGGAGGGCATAACTGCTCTTTAGAAGCTATGGCCTGAGGGCTGTTAACTACCTAGTAGTAAAATCCTGCTACCTTTCCAGTTGACAGCAGCTTGTCTCGAGTTAGCAGCTTCACAAAAGCAATCCCTGTGTGAATGGATAAAGCTTTCCCAGATCCCTAAAAGGTTAATCCTACCATTAGAATTGCACTTTAAAAACAGGCATTGACCTCCATGCACTCTCCCCAAACACCTCCTTGACTTAGAAAAGTGGAAAGAAAGGCTACAGTTATTCACTGTCCAACAGCTACAGGATTTGAGAGGTTTGATTTAGGTGCCTGAAGGAAGAATACAGTTTTCAGCTCAGGAAAAAACCCAGGAGGTTTCACAGCTTGGCTTGCATCGGCTTCAGGTGTTTATGGAAAGACTCATGAACCTGTAAGAGGAGACAGTGGTTACAAGAAGATCAGGTCTCATCTTTAAACCATTTTAGCTCTTCTCATCTTGCAGTGGGTTTTTATACTAAGGAAATCTGAATCAGAGGCACTCTGGAGATGTAAGATCAGCCAGCTAACTCCTGTATTTGAGTGTCTGTGTGACACAAAGCACGAGAATATAAAGACCCTCCCGAAAAAATAGCCTCCCTGCTACCTTTCATGTAAGAAAAGAACACAAGGTATCTTACATCCATACATCCATACAGACCATGTGGCATTTTCATTAAAATACAAATAGGAGAGGTCTCCTAGGGGACTAATGAAGCTCCTAAGCCCCACTGACTTCAGAACTCAATAAAATGGAGCAAGTTCTGCTGGGATTTAACTACAGCTGCAGTCTGTCTAAATCAAATAAAGGCAGCAAAGGCCATTGAGAGAGGATCTAGAGTTCTGCTTTGGCTGACGGAAGAAGGACACTGACTCTTCTCAGCTCAGATGCAGACACACACCACCTGACACTGAAGTACTAGAGAGGAGCAATTTATCTTCTTCTCCAGTCTTTACTACTGCCTGAAGGCACTGGCAGGTTTGCCAGGAAGTAGGTAGGACTTTCACAGCTCCAATGACTAAGCAGAATTAGCAGCAAGTGATAACTGCTTTTAAATTCCATGAGATGACTCCATTGTTTCTCTGTGGAGCATATGACTTCCTCCCTCTTAACTGAGAAATTCTGAAGTATCCCACAGGGTGCATGTGAAGCACACAAAGGAGAGGATCTAAGTATGCTGAAAGCAGAGGAGCAGAAGCCAGGTTGCTAATTTTGGTCTATTACCACCAGTGACTTTTCTCCCCAATTCATCAATTCATTCTGATCCAATGGTCTCAGCAGATAACCCTAAACTGAGTTATTTCTCTAGGCACACGTGGCCCAAGATGAAGAAGTACGGTTTCGTTACCTCTGTTTTGTTCAGTGGGGATTTCTTTGCCCACTCAAACATGTTCTCATAGACATTGCCATCATAGCGGCCAAGCACTGATCCCAGGTGACTGTCATGAAAGTCAAAGGAGTCCACCAGGGCCACAGCATTGGGACGAATCACAGCCAAGAGCTCTTTCACACACTGCTTCACTTGAGTAATTTGGGCATCAGTCAAGATACCCGCCTTGGGGGTGAAAAATAGTGATTAGCAGAGGAGGATCCAGGCCACGAGAACCTTCCCCTCCCCTGTGTCCTAACACAGCTCAGCCTTTCCCCCAAATGCAGCAGTTCAAGGAACAGTGGATTTTGGTGCTCTTTCCTAAGTGCTAAGTAATCAAACCTGCCATTGTGCACAAGCAAAAGGAGCTGCCTAGCATAACCCACCACACTGCCCAGCTATTTAACCCTGGATAGGAGACTCATTCTTTAGACTGCCTGAACTTACTTTAGTAGCAAGTGTGCTGCAGAATACACCTAAGTGTGTATTAAATTCAGCCTGGTTTCGGGGAACTAAAAGCAGCAAAGAGGAAAACGGGAAGACAAAATATACTGTGCCTGCCTGAAGCCAAAATAAAACACTGCTGCACAAACACATTCTCAGAGAGAATGAAGTAACGCCTGATAATATAAACCCGTTCACTGAAGTCTAACATGCATGTCCTTTACTGGCTCCTTGGTTTCGAACACACAGCACCTGGTCACCAACCACAAAACACTCAAGCTAACCTAGACTGAGGCCACGTTACCATTTAGCATCCAACTCTGCTTCTGTAGCAGATCGCCACTAAAACTTGACAAGAGCCTTCCATCAGACCTGCACTGCTAATGGCCTTCTGGAAGTCAACAGAACTTACCCCTAAGCACTCATGCGACTCCACATTTAAAGCATCTTTGCAAACAACAAGTCTGGCTCTAAAAGATTTCAAGTGTTGGAGGAAGACACCAACCTGCAGGAAGTCCCCTGTGTTCTTGCTGATCCCACAGAGCGCATATAGGAGACACAGCTCAGTCAGGACAGCACGGACAGCTGCATTGCTGATCTCAGCCAGCTTGGCTGTGAAAAGCTTCACTATCACATAGTGACAGTGTGCCTACAAGAAACAAAAAGGAAAGTGAGTCAGGTTCATGAGGAGGTGAGAAGTTCTTCCAGTGCTTTCCTTTATCAGACACACCACTCACCTCAGATGCTTGCACAAGATCAACAGAAGTTTTATTCCAGGCATCTTCCTTGCTCCTTCTGTGGTTCAGTTCAGCTTCCAAATTCTTTGCTGCAGCTTCTACAAGCCTGTGTCACAAAAGGAAGAAAACCAGATTACACAGTAACACTACAGTAACATGATTACATACACTGAATTCACAATAATTTCAGCCTAACACATCTGAACTACTCTGAGATCATGTGCCACAGCTGAATAAACTGAGTGAAAAGTTGTGGCTCTAAATGACCCATCATCACTGCTGCAGCTAGAAGACGGCTACAGAGGGTAAGAGGATATCGGATAGAACATCTGTGGTGCCTGAATACCTACTCTGTGTAGGCATCTGTTCTACTCTCACACTTCCCTCACAACAGGCTTTAGTATCAGGATTGTTTCTCTCCAGATAGATCTCTCAGCAGTTTGAACAATGTATTTGTATGTGCGAATATACTTTACATGCAAGTAAGAGATACTTCAAAATGGAACAGAGGAGCTACGGAGCCATTTTAACCTCAAAAGTGTTTGACACTGACCCTAATCTGGTAAAGCGTGTCACTACCTGACAGCAACACATGGATCAAAGCTTTGCAAACCACAACGTCAACAGCGCAGCGCATAACCATCCCCTCCCTAGACACACACTATGACTGGTGCTTGGCTTAGTCTGGGAAGCGTGAACTCACCAGGCAGCACGTGCTTTGTAGGCCTCTACCAAGCTGACTGGATCATTAAGCCGCACAGTCACAGTCCTGGCAGCCACATGCTGTGGCTGGATACGTTGCCTGGAGAGATCATTAAGGTAGGACACCATGCCAGTAACCCGCTGCCCAGAACTAACTTGGGTGTAGCTTTTGACAAGGAATCTGGAAATCGAGACAAAAACCAGCAACTCTTACACAGGAGATGTTTGAATGAAGTCAGTTTACCTACAGCTGCAGGCTTATCTTCTGTCAAAAATAGGGCAAGGGACAGAAACAGGAGATACGAGTTTCATGGTAAAACAGGATACTCTTCTGCTCATCACTTCAAAGATCGTAACGTCAAGGCAAGAATGCCTCTGGAGAGAGCTACCATACCTAGCTGTCTGTAGCATCATGACTGTGTTTTCTCCCTCATAGGTGCAGGATGGGGTGAAAGTGACATAGATATCAGGAATGCCACTGCAGCGAGAGTAGCCATGCCCACCACACGCCATCCGACATTCCTCAATACCAGCATTGGCAGTCCAGGAAGTGAACGCCTTCAGCCCTGCTGTCAGTGCATGGAGCTGATGGACAAAAGCAAAGCCAGTTTAGATAGTTTTTATTTTCCAGTTTTAGCTTGCCCACACATCCAGTACTGTGGCTCCCAGAAAAAGCAGAGTGAACACCACCCTCGTACCATTGCACAGGTTCTGGTTTATCTTCTAAGACCTCTTCCCTGAGGAGGACTTTATGAATACCTCTGTACATGTAAAGACTTCTTTTGAGTAGCCCATCCTTTCTGTCTCTACACACTGTATGTGCAAAACTCTTCAATTTCCTGTTGTCACATTAGGTTCTCAGACAGAATCCCTAACTTAAAATTACTATTATACAACCCTAACCCCTCAGTAAAGTACTGATACCTTTGATCAACACCCTAGTCACCTGGGAAGACAATCAAGGAGCTACAGCACAAGTGTTCTTAACTCTACTCTCAAGCAATATGCAATCATTCCTGAAAGTCACCTTTTAAAAGAATATATTTGCAGTAGCTTTCTCACTGTGCATTAATTCATATACCTTTTATAAAAGACTGCTAAACGAACAGCGCAAATAAAGAAGTCACAGACACATACTGGCCTTGGGATCCCCAAATCCAAAGCAGTACATGTCATCTCAGGAGTGAAAGACAAAAAGGCTTTAGGCCTTTTTCTCCATGCTACGAAGAAACCTTAGGTAAGATCCAAAACCACCCCTCTGATTGCAGAGGACACAGTACCTCTGGCAGCTCACTCAGATCCCCTTCGTTGATGTCTCCGCTAATACGACGATAGGTGTCTTTTATGTAGGCTCCCACAAAATGAAAAGCATATGCTGTTGCCAGGAGAGGAAAGAGTTTGTATTGCTGGGTCTGATAATCCAAGATCTGGGGTTCGGGCTCCCTAGAGCAAAATACAGATGAGTTAGTACGCCAGCCGCTAACAAACTGCTGCAGAATTCCTACTCAACTCTCAATAGACTCTCGAGTACAAGCTGCAGCTGTATCAAGTCTGACTATCTAAGACTCTACATAAAGCCTCTGGCAGGGGGAAGACATTTGTTAAGAATGTCGAGAATGGAAGACCACTCACTTCCCAGGACAAAACAGTGTTCTGAATCTATCAAGTGCTAAAGCAAACATCAGCCACAGTCCTTTTTCCCTCCAGTACCTGAGGTTTTTCTTTCAGCACATAAGGCCACTCTTATTTCACTGCACTCACCCTGGCTTTAACTCGGACTGGTGTCTCACTGCACTGTAGCGGATGGCAATGGTACAAGCCCGAGACAGTGAGCGAGCAGAATCGCCTACAATGAGCGACCGGATGAACACCATGGTCCCATAGGTTAGCTTGTCACTGAGTGGCTTCACATAGGTGCCATCAGGTTCAACCTACCAAGAAAAAAGCAAACCACAGCCCGTTGGTTTCTAAAGTGTCCTCCCTTTTACATGTTCACATGTCAAGCTCTGAACTCCCCATGTAGCACTTAGAAGCGACCTACAATCTTTTTGGTACACAATTCAACCACACAAGAACATCTGAAGTGCCCATTTCTAACAGTATATGCTGGAATGCACTGGTTTACCTGAGCATACTTCATCAGCATGTTTTCCCGAGGAATTCTGAAGTTGTCCATTTTCAGGTAGCCATTATCCATTTCATCATAACCAAACTTTGGCCCTATGTCACCCACTGTGATACCTGCCAAAGACAAAGCCCTGTTAGGAAATGGGAACTAAACAACACACAAGAGGTTCAAGCTTTCTCCAGTAAAGAGACTTGGTTTTCTAGCCAGTCCTGGGGTTGTCAGAAGCCACAGCTAACAAGGTCATTCATCTCTTTGATGAGAAAACATAGTCCTAATTTTGGCTGGGACAGAGTTAATTCTCTAGTAGCTGGTGCAGTGCTGTGGTGTGGATTCAGGATGAGAACAATATTGATAACACACTGAAGTTCTGGCTGTTGTTGAACTGTGCTTACACCAAGTCAAGGACTTGTCAGCTCCTCACACTGCCCTGCCAGCAAGCAGGCTGGGGGTGCATAGCAAGCTGTGAGGAGACACAGCCAGGACAGGTGACCTTGACTGGCCAAAGTGAGATTCCATATCATATAGAGTCACACTGAACAATAAAACTGGAGTGAGCTGGCCAGGGGTAGTGGCTGCTGCTCAGAGACAGGCTGGGATCAGCCAGCAGGTGGTGAGAAACTGCATCGTACATCGCTTGCTTTCTGTACAATTTTTATCGTTATTATTAGTGTTATTTTCCCCTTCCTTTTCTGTGCTATTAAATTGTCTTTATCTCAACCTACAAATGTTTCTTTTTTCCAGCTCTATGACAAAATGGCTGTGTGGTGTTTAGCTACCTGCCAGGTTGAACCACAAGTGGACATCAAAACGTGGGCATCTTCATATGTGCAGTCCTCCTACTGGGGCAGTTACCTCTGAAGATCATCCACAGCTCACCTCCAGCTAGATGACGATGAAAGTTACTCTTTCCCTTTCAGAAAGTGGGACATGCTGCTTCACAGAATGCAGATCTGGGAAACACTGGGATCAAATTCCAAACTAACCTTCCCATTGAAACCCTGACATGAAAAATGTCTCAGTGGTAGCTCAGTCATAAGAAAGACTCCTTTAAGCCTTGTGACCTAGCAACTACTCACTGATATCAGCTACTGAAAGAAGCCACATACATCAAGAAGACACACACAGCTGTATATAGTTGGAGAGGAACAGATCAATCATACTCCGGGTATATTCCTTCAGTTTTACCTGGCAAAGGTTCGTGGGTACCCAGCTGCCGTATGGGAACAATGAAGGCATGCAGCCCTTTGCACTGGCCCTGGGTGTAGAGCTGAGCCAGGACGATGGCATGATTTGATGTCTTTCCAACTGCAAAAGGAGTGGGAGTCAGAAGGAAAAAAACAAACATAACTACAGAGTGTCTTTCTTTAAAGCAGGATCTGAGATTACCTTAAGCATATCATGCATTAGAGAACTGGATTTACAACACTGGTTATCAGCCAAATTCTACAGCTAGAAAACGTTGCTCAAGTCAGTGAAAGCTGCACAATATGATTCTCTTGGCTATACAATACCAAATCTGTCAGTGAAGCTGAAGGAAGTCTAAACTCTGATACAACCAGTCAAAAAATACACCAAATCCATGGAGTGTGAATGACTCTGAGAAACAATTCAGAGCACACAGACAATGCAAAGTTTTAGTAGGCTCTGCCAAGTCTGTTACTTGCTGTGCAAAAGGAACTGCCTTTCACCCAACTCTTTGGATTCTCTTTCAACCACCATCCTGTAGACAGAACACATAGGACATCACCTCCCTAAGCTCTGCCATACACATTCCAGATTTAGACACACAATGATGCACTTACGTCCACCAGGCCACCACTTAATGGAGGTCACAGTGGGGCTGTTGAGGATGAATTCCTGGGTAGCAGGGTCATAAGTAGCTGTAGTTTCTAGACCCCGAAGATGAGTTCCTAAAAATAAGCAAAACACAATGCTTTGGCAGAAAGTCAGTCACAAGAGAGACGAGGACAGAATTGGGCAAGGGGAAGCTGAACTCCAGCAGTAATGTATAAATTTGGAGTTTTGTTTCAGGCTACATAAAGGATTAATTATCAACCAATTCAGGAAGCACAAGTGAGAGTCAGACCACATTCTGGGACCTGAAGCTAATTCTCAGAAACCATGCTCTTGTTGGTTTGGGGCTTTTTTTCCACCAGTGATCAAAGAGCAGTTTTCCAAGCACCTCCAAACTGACACCTTTTTTCTCTCACACCCCAGAAGCTCATTTCAAAAGGTCCATAAAAACATGCTCACCTGGATGTCACTAGAACTGCAACTTGATTAAATGGCAAAACAAAAATCGTCTACATTTCAGGCACAAGATGAAAGAATTAGCTCATCTCTTCATTCCCTCACCAGGCTACATTCTCCTCACTTGATGGAGCAGTTTCTCCCAACCAAGATCATCCATAGCTCCAAGACAGCACATACAGCATGGACATGCTAGGATACTGAAACAGGTAGATGAAGACACTGCAAAAAGATGAAGGTAACCAATCCAAGAAAGATCTCTGTCTTCTGCTCCCAACTCCTTACATTTCACATGCATCAGCCTCAGCAGTGGCATTGTCCCTATCCATGTAAATCCAAAATCACTGGGCCTACTTGCTTGAACTAGAAAGCTGTGAACGCTCCTGAGTCTGGACTGATGGAGCTAGTGACTCTACAAGAAAGCTTCAACATGAAAAATTTTATCACCTTGATGCAACCACATTTCCAAAGCATGGAGTTCATGGCAGACTTCCACAGGCAGCTTAACACGACTTACTTTGCCGGTAAAGGATCTTCAAACCTCACTAAGTTGCAGCAGATTCTCCACAGGCTTGCACTTAATTTGTGCTTCATTCAGTCTCTACATTTCACTTCAGCACAAAGATGAATCCTGTTCATTTTTAGAAACTGATTCTCATCTGCAACTCTCAGATGTCAAAAATCAAGGTCCCCAAAGCACAGTATCCTTTGAAACTTGGATTAAACGTGCTGCAATCGCAATACTGCTGGAGTTATCAAAATCCATTTCAAGCTTGAAAGCAAAGGAAAAGCAACAGAGAACAAAGTCTACTTGAGACAGACAATTAAAAACAACATTTTGTGGTCCAATTAAGAATAATAAATGGGTGTGAACTAAAGAACTGGGAGAATAAAGTTCCCCACAAAACGTGAGCTTTGGAACCAAGTCATCCATGTGTTCTCTGGTCCAAGGTCAGTCCCAGGGTGACAAGCAACTCAATACCTTTCTTTTTGGCATCTCTTTCAGCACCTTAAAGCTCTGTTCTTTTGTCTTCACACCAACCATTAAGCAGAGAAAAACAGAAATCACACTGGAAAGAATGGTAAGTGTAGAAATGAACCAATGTCATCAAACTGACATCACCACAGCCACATGTGATAGTCTATACTGGTTTGAATGGCACAACAGGAGCATTCAGTATGCTCATCTATAGAGCTACAGACACTAAAATCTCCCACAGGAGAAAAAAGACAAGCAGCATGTAGCACAATGATCCACTAAAAATTCCTGCAGTCCACTTTTCCCTACAGCCCCAGCTGCACACGTGAGAACTGGGGGGAAACACACACCATTTTTCCCAGACAGGGGACTCCTTTGAACACAAACCATTCTTAGAAAGAGCATTTAGTGAATGTACTGTACCATGGCCCATTTCAGTCTGGGCATAAGTGCCAATGATCTCCAGATTCCAGGCAGGCATGAAGAAGCGATCCTGCTGCTCTGGGGTTGCCTGGGTGAGAAGGGTGGGGAGGAACATGCCCAGATGAAGGTCCAGAGGCTCAGGCCGTCCACGATGAACAAAGCTGTGAAGAAGTGCCATGGGATGGGAGTGTGAAGGGAATGTTATGGGAAGGAAGCAAGCACGAGGATTATGGTTCAGGAAGAGACAAAAAGAGAAAAAAAGAGAAAGATTCAGGTGTAAATCAGAATTCAGCAAATGTGTTACAGAAACCAGAGCACTGTCCTTTCTCAGGCTGCATAACTTACTCTTACTCTGAAATAAACATCCTGCAGTGCATTTTGTGCTAACGCTACATAAAATGCATTTGCAGCATTCCTGTGGTTTTTGTGCACCACACTTCACAGATATAAAGAAAGATAAGAAGTCCCCTTTTTCCTCAGGGTAGAATGAGGCAGAACTCTCATCATTTTATCCAGCTGAGCGAGCCAAGTTTCAACTGAGCTTGCTTTTCCTACTCTAAAAAGGCAAGCCTAGCTGTCTATACTACCTTTGGTTTTTTATTAAAGATCACATGCAACTAGAATACACTCAATTCCAACTCCTTCAACTTCAGCTATGTTTAAAAGCTCTTGTAAAAGGACAGTGCTCTGCACGTGCAAGTCAAAGTCGTGAACACGATCAACTTCGCGAGAAAGCCGATGTTTTTCCAACCAGCACAATCTCTTCAATTAAATATGTTTCGTTAGAGCTACTCTTCCTCCAAGCTCCATCAAACACCATTATGAGTAAGTGGTCTCTTAAGGTTTTTTGATATACAGAATTAAATGCACGTTAAACCTTTAAATATTGATAGCTTTGAGTATTAAGTGCAGGGATATAGATGATCAGTACCTTCTGTACAGAGGTTGTCGATCTGCTTCATCTATGTATGAATAATTAAATAGGTCCAACAGGAATATACAGATTTACATAAGAGGTGCATTATGGAAAGAGCACTGATCTGAGCTTAGCTCAAACTCAGCTGACATTCTTAGCAAAGTGGGAAGAACACATCCTTATATTACCTCTAAACACATATTAATAGGAACTAGCTCTACCTCCACAGCTTCCTAAGAACTGTAGCCTTTTTTGTTGATATCTCAGACACCTACACATAAATTCAATCATCTAATAAACCCAGCAGCAATGTTTCCTAAGCTTTCTGACTGAGCAGTAACCAAGCTCAACAGGGAGCTAATGGCTTATCAGGAATACCACAGTTCAGTATTGGTAAGAAGTACACAGCTGACAGTCAATGACTGAAAGAAAATCCTATTTATTAGCAAAAGCTATGACCCAGGTAGAAACAGTACAGTGGTGTCAATACTCCTTTTGGTTCCTTTTACAGCCCTGTGCTCTCTGTGCTTTTTCTTTCTTTAGTTTTTTTCCAAGAGACTAATTCATTATGGATGAAAAGCAGCTCACTAAGATAAAACTGAGTAACCCATCCAGGCTAGGATTCAACTCAATAATCCAGAACTCTGTTTCCACATCACCAGTTTCTAACTATCAGGATTAAATGAAGGAGAGCTCAGTGACAATTTCTGCAGCAGCTTTACTGATGAATTAGTTAAGATACTCAACATTCAGCATAGGAATGCCAAACAGCTGCATTTGAATTATTCAGCATGGAGAGATTTTACCACACTATCACCATATCAGCCCTATTAAGTGTCAAACTACTAATTTTACCATCAAACAAGACAAGAACTGTGAACTATAAGCAAACCAGACCATCACCAGGCAAGGAAGTGCAATGCTCTTAATGTGAAATAGTGAGTAGAACAAATCACTTTGGTGTGAATGTGTGTCTGATTTAAAGAAGTTGGTGTGATAAAGCAAAGAACGTCAACAGGATTTTACTGGTGCCACCCAGGTGTGCCTCAGCTTCTGGTCCTAAGCCAGGTTTGCTCACTCCATCTCTCCCAAGCAGAACAGACTCAGGATTCCCTCTGTTGCATCTTTTAAAAACATTTTGGCTACCACAAGTAGCTGTAATTGAACAGCAGCTGGCATCACCAGCTAACTTCTGCAGTTGTCCAGACTTATACATATCCTGCTTTCCAAGTTTAGATGCCAGCACAAGCACTGGAGTCTTTGCTTTGTTGAACTACTCTTGTGCATATTTAACTGCCATAATTCCATGTTCAGGGCTAAAAGACTGTTTTCTGATCCATCAAATGTTCTTCCAGATGAAGAATGAGTCATTTTCAACAATAGCAGGAATCAGATGTTTTTCTTCTTTGAAACTAAGATCTTTCCATGAAGTTGTACAGCGGCAATCAAGTAGGATCTGGAAGAAAAGTGCTTGGGGCAAAGCATACCTTACTCTCAAAAACAGAACTGTACAATCTCACCATGCTGCACTGCATCTGAAGGTGTACTTCTGACCTGTTTAAGCAGGGAAGTCATGCACTAAGAACCAAGATACACGTGACCCAAATTCAGGCAAAAATCAAACCCACAGTACTGTTGACTAACATGTTTCAACCAGTTCAAGTGAAATTCAGACTCCCACGGCTCAGAACCACCTCCTCACCTTAAAGCAAAAGTAAGCAACTACAAAGTCAGTGATCAGCTAAGACGTGCATTCTGGAAAAGACCAAAATGAACTCTGTGATTGTTAGGATATGAAATGAAGGAGCTGTCTAGCTACAGGACAGGAAATAACCACAGTTAACCAACCCATTTTACTTTCCCCCTTTTAGCTTTACCTACGGAGCATCATCCATTTCCAAAGGGGAGTTACAGAAGAGAGGTTACCCATTGATCCCTGCAGGGAACTAACCATGTCCCATTTCGGTTTGGGCGTAGGTGCCAATTATCTTGACTCCACGGACCAGGGGCAGCCACTTCTCCTTCTGAGCATCAGTCGTTTGGGTCTCTAAGGTTTTTTGAAACATGCTGAAGTGGAGACCAAAAGGTTCAGGAAAATTGCCCAAGCATGTTCTACAGGAGAGAAATAGAGGGATCTGGAGCTCAGTCTTACTGTGATCCTCAAAGGCTTTTTGCCAACCCTAGAAGAAGATAATAACTCCTTTATCTACTTCAACCTCTTTTTTTGTCCCACAATCAGCCTCCAAATCTGGAGGCATCAGGATCATAGAATGGTTTGAGTTGGAAAGGACCTTAAGATCATCCAGTTCCAACCCCCTGCCATTGCCTGGGATGCCTCACATTAGACCATGTTGCCCCAAGGCACTGTCCAACCTGGCCTTGAACATTGCCAGGGATGGGACAGCCACAGCTTCTCTGGGCACCCTGTGCCAGTGCCTCAGCACCCTCACAGGGAAGAACTTGGCTTCAGATTTAAGCTGAAGCTGTTTCAGTTTAAACCCATCACCCCTTGTCCTATCGCTACAGTCCCTGATGAAGCATCACTCCCCAGCATCCTTGTAGCCCCCTTCAGAAGCTGATGTCGATGCTGATGGGGAAATAAATGTCTCTTTCAGGCATATTTTTCACCCATAAATCCTGCTGTTACTGTGCAACTGGAAAAAAAAATCTTCTACAAAGATTCAAGGGGAACTCTAAACTGAGGACATGAATCAAGTTATCTTCTCTGCCACCTCTCAGGCTTGGTAATAATAAATCCCACTGCTGCTGGCAGCCTAAAACAAGGCCATTATTAGCTACGAGCACTATGTATTGAAAAGGAAAAAGCTTCTTGGGTGACCAAGTGCTTCTCAGAAGAACTCTGTGTTCTATGTAGCTGCTTCTACCTGACACGGAAGTTGCCTTCAACTAAAATTACTGTTACAGGCTAGTGCTGGAAGGGATGGAAGGAAGTCAAGACATTTTAGGTGTGCCTCCTCAAAACAGAAGTTATTTCATGAGAGAACTCTAGTAATTTAGCTGCCACAATGGCAGGCAAAGTACATTCCTAATTACAAGCAGCTCCGTAACACAAATATGCTAGAAAGTTCCACTGTTTAGAATCTGTGTAGTCAATGACAACATCTTCTCTTCAACATTCTCCACTCTCAACAGCTTTTCCACCCTCAATCTACTGTACACAAATGTGCTCCATCCTAACGTTAAGCTGGAGAAGGTAACAAACTAGTGCTCTGCAGGAACAGAACTCCCCACTTACTCAAAGATACATCTTTCCATCCCAAGATACTAATACCCGCCAAGGAAGCATATTAAAGAGCTTGCTGCCAACACAGATCTACATTACATAGCAGACGCTATGCATAGTTTGTCAAATTACAGCAGCATTTGTGATTGGCACTTTACACCAGGACTGGAATAAGTGCTTGGGAGCAGTACTTTGAATGCTAATTCAAAACCACATCCTTCACACAAGCTGTGGAGCTCAGCCTTAGGGTAAGAGAAAGCAGGACAAAGCTTGTTCAAGCACCGCTGAATTGCACACTGAAGATGCTTGTTTTAAACGAAACAGTTTTTAAATAGACAAGACTAAAAGTGATGGATTTTTCCAGAAGCAAAACCAATCATATAATCCAAAGCTGGCGCTCAACGTATTAACTGTGCTGCACGCTGGTGTCTAGAGTGTTTGCAATCAAAGCAGCCTTCTTACCAGAAAACATTCTGTTGCCTACAGCAGCACATGGTTACAAAGTCAAACTTAGGGTGACCAAGGCCTTAAAAAATGCTACAAGGACAGCCAGCCAGTCTTTTTCAGCATTTCTGCCGTTTCCTAGATTGGTTATTTACTCTCAAACCCATACAGCAAGAGGAATACCCTTCACTTCCTCACTGCTTACAGCACAATTACTGTACATCTAGTGCTTGGGCCCAAAAAAGACAAACCTACAGAGGGAAACCAAGTGCTGACTATGAAATACACTGCTTCAGGGCAGCTTGGGAAGAGCTTGTGCAGTTCTTCACATTTTCAAAAGCCATCAAAAGAACTTGTGACAAAGATGCAGCCATTCTTTGCTGTCAGAAAAAGCAGGTCAGACACTGCTGCTTTGAAGGTAACACTCCAGAAAAATCTTCTTGAAGGTCCCACCAGCAACTGTCACTGCCTATCACTAAAGCTTAATCACAACTGCCAGATGCTTCATGCTTAACTAGTGCCTCCTCTGATAGCAGTAAGAATGATATTTTGGGAGCGAATACTTTAACATCCCTGTGTCAGAAGGTTGTGCTATTTCATTGACTAAACACACAGCATTCTTGCACTAATGAAGCTTAAAGCAGAACTGAAAACTAATATACGGCAGAAACTTCTCTTCTCTACATACTCCACATGGAATGTTTAGGATTTCCTTGATGTGCCTTTTAACAATTTGAATGACAGAGAATCCCGTTTTCCTTGTGACTCAGGGCAAACAAAAGAGGTATTTGCTGTGAAGCAAACAACAGGTTTTCTTTCCTTCTTTGTCCTCTCTCAAATGCTTACTCCTTCCCCTTCCAATTCCTACATTCCCATTACTTACATAGCTTGCTCTCCAAAAGCTGCATTGTGTAACCATTCGAGGACTTTGCTACCTCAGGATTGAATGTGGCACGAGCCACCTGATCAATGTGCAATGGCCCTGTCAGTCTGTCATCAGACTTATGACAACAATCAGCAAGTCAAGAGGAGGGCTGCAGCTCCAAACCCACTGGGAGAAGGGTGTGGATTAATACACTACTTCAGCAATGATAGATCTTTCTAGATTTCACTGCAGCCAACACCACCCACACAGTAAAAGGGCAGGTGTATTGGACAGATGAGTTTGACAGTGTACTTATCAGTGAACAGAGTACAACAGAAGCAAAGTCTATGTTTATTTAGCTTTGGAGTCTCTGAAAACAATTGCAAAGATTCTCAGGCTGCAGAACTAGGTCACAGAATGAGGCCATTTACTTCAAAGCACAACCTGGAAGCAAGCTTTTCTAGCTTATTGAGGTTCTTGAGGTAACCCTCTCAAAGAAGAGTATGAAGGGCTCCAGTGTTAACAGATGTTATGGTAATAAACCCCTTTTCCAGCTGTATCAAAAAGACTCATCCAACCCCAAATTAATTCAGCAGTGGTTAACAGGGACCTGCTACGCTTTTGCTGGTTTGATCTGCTGAAAGCTACTCCAGGTCCTACCACTAGATTCAAAATGAGAAGTACAAGTTCTCACAGAGAAAGTGCACATTCATGCAATGCTTATGAACACACGAATCATCTGTTCACTCGCAGCTCTCAGATCTTCTCTTCTTCTCTGATCCAGCTTCTCCCAACTGTTTTTCTCTTCTTCATTTACTCCCCTTTTCCTCAGAGAAGGTTATTTAAACTTGAAGGTGAATTAAAACTGATCAGATTACTCTCTTCGGAGTTCTGCAGCACAGACCAATTCCCATTTTCCATGCTGACTTACACTTTCCTGCAGCCAGACTGTGGAGAAAATCTCAACTATTGGCACTTTAAGGCTGCTGGCCTTCAAAAGCCGCAGCCACAGCAGCAACTGCAGTGTTGCACATGTTAAGACACAAAGTACTACCTGAAAAGCAATAAAAATGATTTCTCATTGTATTTGATAGATCTTCTTACATTTTGGAATGGAAAGCCCTTTGGAAACAGGAAGGAGGAGCTTTCAGTTGGACTTGTCACAGCAGCAGGACAGCTGAAGGAAGAAGCATTTCTCCTTTCGTGTTCATAAATTGAGCTATAAACTCAGGCAGTCAGATACAAAGCTCCATGGGGAAGCTCTGGCAGTATGGAAAAGCCACAGGAAAGCAACTAGCTCAAAATTTCCCACTTGTGTATGTGAATAAATCTGTCCCTGCTGTTTGGGGATAATCCAAGGCACGGGGACTTCATGGCAAAATATCTTAAGCTTCCATATGTAAAAAAATGATGGTCAATCACAATAAATACAACTTGACACCTGAATCAAGGACTTTCATCTATTCCATTAACTTTGTCCAAGGCATGTCCATGTCGCACTGTTATACCCATTCAATATTTCAGTTTGGAAATACAAAACCCCAGTTTCTCTATGTCAGCTTTTACACAAAGTCCCTTATAAAAAGTCCCAAATAAAGTTCTGCAAGTTGGGTGGGGCTCACTAAATTTAAAGTGTTTGGCACTCAGCAGGTGAGAAAGTGGGGACAGATACTGAAATGGAAATGAAATTAAAGGATGGAAAAATAATCCATTCATTTCTTCCCCTTCCTATGCAGCACGAAGCAAACAGCCTCCCTTGCAAACACCAGGTGTTAAAGTAAGGAAATCAAGAACATGAAGAGAACACAGTTTTCAAAGCAAACATACTCGATTTGCAGGCAAGAAGTGTACGTGCTGCTCTTCATTCTTCCTGTTATTATAGAAGATACTGGAAAATGCAGTCTGAAGTAATGCAATTGTCTCTTGAAATCCTCAATGTCCACAATTAGAACAGACTCTGAAAGAAGTAATCCTTCCTCACGGTCTCAGTTGATTTTGGATCATGAGCTCTGACTAGCCACACCTAAGTATTCATAGCATGTAACATTTGGATGTGATATTTAGTACCTCTATGAAATACTAAGCTTTCATCCATTTAATGTTAAGAATTGCTGACTGTTAAGTAAGTTCGTGGAAGGACAAAACTAGAATCTAACATTTGACTACTTCAGAAAGTCCTGTCTTCATAAAGTCTTGTCAGTAATGCTACCAGAAGACAGCACTGATACTGCAGGATTGTTGAAGTCTGCCAGCTGGCATGCTGGATAAGCTGCTCTGAATTTTCTCCATAAAAATAACTCAAATCTTCCCTATCACCTCTGACAATCCTCATGTAAGAAAAATTTTAACGATTAACTCCTGCCACACAGTACCTGAATCAACCCAACACGGTCGCTGAACTTCATTCTTCTTGTCACTGTCCACCAGTGCCAATTTTCAAATAACATTTCCGTTACTGCCATGAGAGCTTCCCTGGAGCAGGTCAGTGTAGACGGATTTCTTTGAAATTCAAATTCCATCAGGCAAGTTTGATTCTAGCTCACTACTCCCAGTATTCATGCCCTGAGGCTACAACAGCTTTCCCACAAATCCAGTGAGAGGGGGCTTGTGGTGCTACCACTGCATTATTTCACATGCAATGCTCAGTAAATGAGCCAGAGTATTCATGGTATGTCCAGATGTGTCTAGAGCTGTGCAATCTCCCTCTGTTTAGCAGCTTCTGTCTGATTACATGAGTTTAATGGAACTAAGGGTAGAAATATGTCAAAGTCAGGAACTAAGTTCCCTGCAAGGTACGAGGAATCAAACTCAAATGTTAAAGACAGTTTTATAAACTTAATCCAAGGGTAATACTATCAGATAAGGTCAGATTTAACAAAAAGCCTCTAGGTGAAAGGGAACCACTACAGCATCAGGAGTCTTAAGCAGGGAGGCAGGAGAGACAGTTATAAACAAGAAACATATAAGCTATCCTGGCACATTTTCAACTACGCCTGTAATGCAACTTTATTAGGCCTAAGTGCAAAGTGAAGTAATCAGCTTTAAGAGATTTCATTAGAAGCTCTAACCTCATCACATCTGTCCAGATTCAAAATATTTCAGTATCATTTTTATTTCTTTTGGAAAAGAAAAAACAATCAGACTACAAGTCCTATTTTTTACTTTCTGCACCATATATAATAAACACGGTGAGATTATTAATGGCGCATTTCTAGTCAAAAATCTAAGATAACACAATATTGAGGGTTTCAGCTGCAATATACTGAAGGCAAACATTCAAGGCTTTTGTACAGCTCTTGAGCTTCCTTTAGACAGCAAACACAGCAAAACAACCCAGCACTAAGACCCTTGGTGATGATCCAAGCAGCAAACTCCATAGCTAGGTACCTTTTAAACCAGTAGATCTCCTCTGGGTCTGCAATCCCATATTCTCTTAACTTCATCACCATCAAAGAGCTCTTCCTGATGGCTTGCTCATAGCGCTGGCTGCGGGACAGGAAGTTCAAATCCTCATGCTGGAAGTCAGGGTCATTAATAACTAAGGCCTCTGGGGACAGAAGAGGAAAATAAACTCAGCTTCCACAAACCTCAACAGGCAGCTAGTGAGAAATGATTCAGCATTTCACTTGCTGGACCTCCGGGTACCGATAACACAACACTCAAAACAAAAGCTAATGCAATTAGAAAGATATCTTGTAGAAAGGGACTGTAGCAACAGGGCATTCTCCCATTCCACACATAGAACACATCTTAAGTTCAGACTACAGCTGGCAGGAGGTTAATTCACTAATGAGGCCCTCAGCTTACCTGCAAGGCCCCACAATAACCATCTCAAAGCCTCAAACAATCACCCTTACTGCCAGAAAAGCTGCCTCATGAACTTTGATCCTTGCAAAAGGGCACATCTATTCCTCCAACCATGCCAACTGGAAACCAAGACACCCAGAAGCCACAGGCTTCCCACGTCCCCTTTGGCACAGAAGTTACACAACGCTTTGGGAGTCTCACTCCAGCGTGGCCTGAGAAGAGAATGTCGGTATTCTTTCATTAAGCTCATATATCACAGGAATGGTGAGTGACAATCACGTTGTACATGCACTGTTGGGCACAAGTGTACTAGAAAGGAGAAAGGGAGAGGGACCAAGAAATACGCCCATGGGAAGTTGCCTCTGAAAGAAGGGATAATTGAGAGGTAGGACATTGCTCTACTAGGGCCACCCTAATACTTTTTGAGAAGGGAAGACGACAGAGATCAGGGACACAACACTGCTCCTGTCTAACCCATCAAACAGAAAGCGGCGCCCTTCACCTCCGAGCCCTCTCCTGACAGCTTCCCCTCTCCCGGGGTCTCCCTCTCCCCAGAAGTTCCTCCCCAGGCGTTCCCTGCCCCGCAGACGGCCTCCCCGCTATCCCCTCCCCGGCTCTCCCCACATCCTCCTCCCTCCCCGGCTTTTCCTCTCCTCAGCAGCGCCCTACCGGGCCTCCCTCTCTCCCCGCAGCCTCTCGCCGCCCCACACACCCGGTTCCCCCTCCTAAAACCTCTCCCCCCTCCCCACAGGACGCCCTCCCCTCAGCGGCAAGGGGTCACCGGGCCGGAGCCATGCCCACCGAGCTCCTTGCGGCGGCGGGTGCGGTCGGCGCCGCCATCCAGGATATGTGTGAGGAGCTCGGGCTGGAAGGTGGCG
>JANRGW010034800.1:0-12186 GCA_024733675.1 Psilopsiagon aymara
TGAAAGTCAAAACCACAGCACTGCACCAGCTACCAAGAAGGAGAAAAATGACTGCTACTGCTGAACCCATGACAGTTAGGTAATATAACGAGTGTGTGTGGGGAAACCTTGGCTGAATTATCTTTTTTTACAGTTAATGTAGCCTGAATTGGCAGCTGCTAGTATTTGGTCAGACTAATGGTAAGGTGCTTTACCTTCCAACACATACCAATATAACATACCTCATCACATTTTATCACAGTGAGCACATGCAATGATTCCCACTTCAAAGAATTTGTGGATCTGCCAGTATTGCAAACAATAGAATTAAGCACATGCTTAAATGATCTCTTCAGCAGGCCTGGTTTTAGGATTATATGCAAGTGCTTTGCTGAATCACAGATGTGCTGCTGGGACAGCAGTCAGATCACTTTGCAGTGGTTCTAGTACTGCTATTATTTATAAAAATCAGATATTTACCTGAACTGTACCCCTGCCTCTGGAGTGAAAGGTCTTTCTTCCTCCTATCAAATCTATATGCTCATGCCCTGCTTGTGCTCTCCCACTTTTCTAACCTGGCAGAAGCAGATAGGTATAAATTGCCTGTATTTTTTCAACACATCTTTTTTTTTGTTGGAGACAGATATCCATAAATCAATTAAAAAAAAAGATCCATTGACCAACTTCCACCACAGGCTCATCATAATTGTAATCATTCACAACACTGTCTCCCTGGCAATAGGACTCCAACTTCTTTTATTTGGCAATGGCAGTCAGTTTTAGCAAGGTGTGTTAACTGCCCACTGTAATGCCCAACAATTCTGATATCTAAAGGGAGGATAAAAGAGGGTTTAGTAGCAAAATACTAAAGAATCAATGCAGCATAGAGAGAAGAATTTACAAAAACCTCAAACCCTTAGACTGCAAACAGAGCAAGCTATACTTGCAAAGTCAACAAAATAATTGCAGCGGCCACAGGCTTCTCCATCTGATTTTGCAAGACACAATGCTATTTGTCAACAGCAGTAATATTTACTTGTTTAGTAAAAGGTTACCTTAATTTTTAAAACTCCAATCCTTAAGCATGTGTGCTCTGGGGACAGAGAGCAAACCACATATGAAACAAAACAAGAATTTTAGACAGAAGAGGAATGGAAGACAAGTTTACTACTTCAAAACCAGGAATTCTTCATTGGACTTCTGATGCCACTGCACTGCAATTCCTTGTTACATAAGCTAGTCCAACAGGGTCTCAAATAAATCAGCTATCTCTTGAGCATTACATTAAAAAAGGAGATAATATGAAGTATCTAGAAGACCGCAGCCACCTCAGTGTCATTGCTCACTTCTCTAGCTGGCTCTGAGTTTTAAGGACACTGGTTTCAGTATTCTGTGATCACTGATGTCTAGCTCTTCCCAGAAGCACCGTGACCATAATTTTTTATTTTTTTTTTTTTTAATTCTTTTTGAATCTCAGAGGTTGGAATTTTATTTCTCGTAGCCACACAGGTAAGGAATATAACAGACACACAATGCTACAGGGCAATTCTAAGATACATATGGCATGGGAAAAACAGCCATTACTTATTGTTCTCCATTAAAATGGTAGTAGGTTGTAGGCAAATTTCCCAAGATCTCTTGTCCCAGGCAATGAACTGTGAGCAGACCCATTTATTTTATAAAAAGAATGCTGATCCTCTGGTAGACTCAGATACATTATAATCTTATCATGTCTCTGTAACAAGTTTAAGAGGATTATTTCACCTGAAAGAAGCTTTCAAAATACTACTGACTGCCTGAAATGAGCAAATGGAAGATACATGATTGAAAGAATGCCTTCTCCCTCAGCATGGATGCATTCTGTTTGTCAGAGATGCAGAATTTACAGAGAGGAGCTTCCCTCCAGCCTCCCACATCTGCACAATTGACCTCAGGCTAGTCTGATTTCCAGAAGCAGGAAGGCACTGCTTGGGCCAGCATGGGATGACCACCCGAGGGGGCTGGGCCCCCAGCTTTAAGGGCAGCATGCACTCCAAGAGAAGATGGTATCATCCCCCAGGAATAGAATAATTGAATGTGAATAGGACAACTGTGGACATTTTATTGCAGAAGAGTAAAATACAGGCCACAAAACAAGGATTCACACTAAAAGCATGGCAACAAAACAAATCCAGTATTCATATACTCTGTTTCAAAATTAAGATTATTTTACTTCATATTTTGCTGGGCCACCTAAGCAGTAAGCCATGTCTTGCGTCCTGGGTAGTGATAACTTTCTGTAGCATAGCATGGATTATTCAAATGGAGGAACAGCTACATAACTTTATAATCTCCTGCAAACAGGGTTTTGGGTGGTGATGAATTAGTTTAGTATGAATTTATGCAAATTACGGATAAGAATGAATTATTTGGATAAGTCTTTTGTGCACATGACTTTATCTCGACTGATATCATCTTCCATAATTTTGGTGTATTTTATTGAAGAAAATGGAAACATTTGAAGACTCTGATAAATTAGTTGCTAAACCCAGCTGAACTTTCTTCTTCCAATTATTTGCCATATTGAGTGGATTTTTATAAAAGAATTGTACGTAATGTGTCTTTATGTGGGGATGTGTGTGTTCCCTCCACATCCACATATTTTCAAATTAATTTGGCTCTATAAAGAATAACTGGACCTATGGTACATTCTAATAATAATTTTTAATATGTTTTATACGTTAGTGAGATTTTGCACTGGAGCTCCTTATTTCCCATCCAGAATAAATTATATAATTTGAGAGTCGTGTATCAGTTTCTGACATTTAACCTTAGGAAAGTCATTTGGCCTTTCTGAGAATTATTACAAAGTAGCACAGGTGATGTAATTATAGAATGTGTGTAATTGAGTTCTATAAGGCAATTCAAGTCAAAGGTAAAGGACAAAGGAGATTAGCAAGTGATTTCTGATATGACAAACAATCACAAAGAACTTATTTCAGCTTAAGAACCACAACATGTAAACCAAGACTTTTAGATGAAAGCCCCTCGTTAGATGATGGAAGTAAGACGCAAACAATGATTGACAAGCTTAAAGCAACATGGAAGGTCTTGCATACTCTCATGATTTACCGATGACTGGAGAACAAATGAAACACTCTTAAAGTAAGAGTAAATTCAGAGCAATCTTCTGCAACAGAAAAAATGAAATCTGGCCTGTTTTGAGGAGGGAGGTAGCAGGAATTCAAAGGAATTGGTGTTTAGAAAGAGATTTAAATTTGCTTGTTAAATATACTGAGGAAATGCTCTACTTCCTAAACATCCCATACCTTCACCACTGTAGTCATCTAACAGAACATTCAGGAATACCAAAGCTAGAAATCAAAAAGTACTATAACATAGGAAAAATAAACAAATAAACAAAAAATGTGAACTGAGATTGGTAAAAAGCAGGTTTGTTCATCATCACAAAGAGAGAGAGATATGAAGAGAAGACATGAAGGAAGGACAAGGAAGGCAGGAAGAAAAAGGAAAGAAGGAAGAAAAAGAAAAGAAGGAAGAAAACGAAAAGAAGGAAGAAAGCAGGCAGGCAGACTTGGCAAGTTACACAGAGGTAAATGCTTGTAAAAAACTTCCCTGGGAAGCAGCAGACTTAAATGTCTTTGGGCCACTGGTGATTTGCTTCATTCAGGTGTGTTCCCACTGAAAGCACCTGGAGTTTTGCTGCAGTATGAAGTGCAGAAATGCTGCATGATTTTTCTACGGCAATTAAAAAATGTGTAAGATGATTTATAATGGAACAGTTGGATTCTCTACAATAAAGAAAGGCAAAATACACAAGATACGATGCAAAGGGTGTTAGAGTTATGCCAGTAAAGATAAGACCAGTTTTCTTATATGCTAGGGATATTTAAGATCATGTTTACATGCCAGGAGTGAAACCTTTAGTAGTTTTGTGAATGAAAGAGATAAACTGAAGGATAACCAGAAACAAACCAGAGAAACTGAAGGACAGCCATAAACAAACCAGAGAAAAATCAAAGTGTCCTTGAAAAAAAAATCACTGTGGCCCATGAAAAGCTTGCTGATTGTGAGCTTGTCCAACTGCTTGGAAGGACTGTTAAGGAAATCCTGTTCCTTTGGTCTTGAAGAGACAATGTGTAACACTGGAAATATACTTCTGGAAGATTCTTCTAGTTAAAGCCTCCTTTAGGATTCTTCGCATTCTCATTCATAAAAGTTGGTAAAAAAATGTAGAAAAAGTCAAAGACTAACTAGGACTTTTATATTAATCCTAAGGCAACTCTGACTTCACGTTTTGGTAGCAGGTATACAAAGAACATCAAACAACATGCTTTCTGTTTCTTATTTATTTATATGATAAAACAGTAGAGAGCCTGTCTGGAACCTCTTGGATGACTATGAACTGGAGCAGCAGGTAGAATGCTTGAAGAGGAAGAAACTGGGCAAATGGCAGAGGGAGAATGAGCAATTAATACTGATCTACTTCCAATAAATAAAGAAAAATTCCTGAAAAGTTCAGATAACTAATTGCGGTCAAAGCTTTCTGGGATTAAAAAAGCTTTCAAATCATAAAATTAATTAGTCAATAAACCCTTCAAGATAAAACTCCAGGTTTCATGCCTGTAGACCCTTTGGTGTGGGACACATAATGCACTCCTGTAGAAGGACAACATGTATCCTGGAAAACTTCAATTTTAGGCAGGGTGCTGGGATTAAGATAATGCCTTATCAGTGCTGTAGGCCAATGAGAGCAACACCTTGCAGAATCCGTCAGTCACCAAGATTACATCTGCGAATGATCCCTCAAAATTTGGTAAGCCTCAGACAGCACATGGAAACTTTGGAAGTATTCATATTGTTCCAAATTTAGGTACCTAAATTAGCCAACTACACAAACTAACTAAATCTCCACTTATGTTTTAAACTCTTGTGGGCAATTCAGAACACCTGCACAGTGACATGCTTTGAACTATACTGTGTCTTATCACTTTCCACTGACCATAGAGCTGGCCTAGGGAGATTAAGCCAATCAGCTAAGGTCCCAAACTTGGGAGGGGTTTGTCGCCCTGGGTTCAATTCATACACGTTGCTGGGAAGGGAGCTGTTGGTGACTGCAGCAAAGCTCAGCTCTGCCTGTCCACCTTGCCCTAATGCTGCCTCTGTGTGCATCTGATAATCTGTGTGCAACAGGGTATGGCTGGGCAAACAGTGCGGGAGGGGGCCACACCATGCTCATTAGTGCTATGTATGCAACAATAATGCTAGCACAAAGTAATTTATCTGCTGGGAATCACTGGCTGGCCCAAAGCCACTTCATGGTGATCGTGAACAAAAACCTGACACCAGCCATTAATGAAAAACCATTAATGAAACTGCTGCACCTTAGATACCCGGAATAATATCTGTGAATTTCAAACTTATTAAATTAGTTGAACTATAAAGAGAGGGAAATCACTGCTGAATATGATTAAAGCTTACTGCCAAGAAGAAGAAGTTATTTTCTGGAAGTTAGGGATAAAAAGAAAGAAATAAATTTAAAAAAAAAAAAAGAAAAAGAAAAGAAAAATGTTCCTTGTTTTTCCTAGCGGCTGCAGGATTTCAAAAATGCTGCTTGCAAAAAAAATAAGTTAAAATTTGCTGAAAGGATTCAGAAGGGTGATCTGATATTCAGTTACACACAAAAATAATTCATATTGAAGCACTGAAACAGAAATCCAGGAGGTGAGAACATATTTATCTAAGAAGGAAGGAAGTGAAGGAATTGTCCAGTTTCAGGGTCTTCCTCCCTTGGCTGATCTTTGCTTGCTTTTCTCTTTATGACTGCCAGATTAGTGAAAAGTTTTATCACCTATGCAGTGGGTAAGCTAAGAAGCTGAAAGATTTTGTACAGACTGTACAAGGTATCTAATGCTTGATCTGCAGGGACAATACTTGGCACTGGGCTTTGACTCTGTTCTGTAGTTCTACTTTTCTAATTAAGTGTGACCGAATCATTTTCTTTTCTCAGTCACTCCCCAAACTGCAATGAGCTACTGGCTGAACTGTCTCCATTTGTACAGCTATGATGCCATGCTGTCTGTGATGCTCTCTTGTCTGTTTCAATACATTAAACTATCTGCCAACAACAGAGCATGAATAACAAGATTCAATCTGTCTTTAATATGAGTGTAGTGCTGTGCTGTACTGTTTCCACTCATTTGATTAGCTCCCCGTCCACTTCTGTTCAGGATGGGAAAAAGTGTTTTCACTTCCGTATTTTCTGCAAGTACAAACATATATATTATTTCAAAATTCAGCCTAATTAAGAGTAACTTTTTATTTACTTCAGGGAAGTAAGACAGAAGAAAGGCTGCACCATCTCCTGAGAAGCGAACTGGGACACTGTGATTTGATTAACTTTCATGGATAACCCTATGTCTTTCATGTAAGACACAGCTGGTGTACTGATTGTACTCAGCAAGCCCATATTCCAAGGCCCAATACACTATTCTCTGCTTGTTATTCCAACCTAAATTAAAGGAGGAGCTGAATAATGTCCAGCAGGAAGAATGAATTACACTATTGAGCAGGTTTACAGTAGAGCTATAGGAAAGCTCTCAAGAAAAACTATTCCACACAATCCCCACTGTGGGTTGACCCAGTATTTTACCCTATTTTAATAAAGAAAAAGCTAGTGAAGTGCTAACAATAACAATTAAGACAAAATGTTAGGCTGATCATCCAGAGCAGCATAACCTGAAAATCCCAACTGCCAGGATTCTGAAGATGAAGCATTTCCTCTCAGTGGAAATCCCAGTGCAAGTGGCTGGGTGCTTCGACTGGGATACCTGCTGCACTGGTAAACATCTGAACTCCATGCAAGTGAAGACATCTGTTCACCAACTTTAATGATATTATACAACCTGACATTTCGGGACAAATTTTGTCACTGCTCCCCTTTTCAGCTTCTCCTAAAGCATCTGTGCATATAATATCCAAAATCCATTTTTTTAATTTTAGCTTTGTTACCTGAACTATCTTAGACATTTCTTTGCTCTCACTTGAAAATGCATATGCCTTGCTCAAATCTGGATACCATACTGTTTTGGGAGAATAGATACAGGATTTGATTCTTTACATTACGGTCTCTTGGCAGTGCAAAGTGCATAAATTACACCTTCATCCATGGGAAAACTGTTTGCATTCCCAGAGCAATTTCAAGGTGTCTTAGTATGAATAAGAATCAGAACCTGAGAGACATTTCTGATATAGACTGCTGGAAAACTGTGTTCTGCTGTCCCAGCTGCTCGGACATGCTATTTTCCCATTTTCTGCTGCTTGTATGTCAGAACAGTGTAGCATGAATATGAAACACACATTGGATTCTTCACAGTAAAGAAAACTTAATTTTCTGCTTCAGAAAACAGAATTGCTGGTTCAGAAGATCATCAAATACCAGTCTCCTCTATGGAGACAAAGCACTGAAAGGGAGTCTTGTAAAGGAACACTCATATATGTCATTATGTTCTAACAAGCTGACTTCTGATAGTGCGTAAGTCAGAAGATGGAGAAAGTAAAGAAGGCAGATTTGTAAGTCTGCAAAAAGACTAATGTTACTTTTTTTTCAGAAATATTTATTTATTTATTCTGTCTTACACAGATACAGTAATTGCAGCAGAGAACCCTTCTATGAAATATATTTAATATGGCAATTTGTATGTTGAAGCTATGATTAAGGAAAACAGACTATCCCAACTTTGCTTGAAGGTTTTGAATCATGAAACAGAAATTTCTTTTCTTACACTATTTCACACATTGAAGGGAGTAAGACAACTCCAAACTGTCTTCATAAGCATAGAATTTTAATGAGAAATCTAATGTAAACCAGTTATCTAAACAAATACAGAAATCAACACTACAAATTCTGTTCATATTGTCTTACAAAAAAGAATAAACTGTTCTCTTTATCTCAATGTGAACTATAAGGGATGGGTATGAATCACACCAGGCTGATCTTCTCTGGAACTTATCAAGCTCACTGTTTTCAGCAAAGGATTGACCATGATTAATGCTGTAATACTAGAAGTCTTCACAACATCTAACTGAAATCATCCATGTTAGGGGCTATGAATCACCCTTTGGAAATGTGTACCTCTCTCCTCGACTATGCAAGAAATTAAAGCTCTTTGTAACCCAGCATAACCTGCATCAATGCTGAAAGCATCCCTCCTATTGTCAAAGCAATAGAATCATTTCTGCTTATGCCCCTATTAATTAGTCACACAACTTAAAATAGTTTAGTGCTGGACACATAAAAGCTTTGACACATCTAACAATCCCATATTTGAGATATTCTGAACTTGCATGTTGCTGTTCCCTCCACCAAACAGACATATAAATATCCTAAAAGCCTTATTTTACAAAAGAAGGAATTACCTAGATGGCCAAATATGTGTTCTGAGGAACATGTTATCACTTCAAACACAACTGCACCAAAGTATAAGATACCTCAGCCTTAAGAAGTTTCAAAATGATACTTTTGGGGGGCTCTTGCTGCCATTATAGTAGTGCAGCTTGTTTGTGGTTTTCCTTCAGCTTCAAGACTTTTTTTGATGGACAAAGACACTGTCACACAGTGAGCTAAGCAGCTCAACCTATTCAGACACTGCTCCAATATATAGGACACAACTCTTTTTTGTGCTTGACTTGGACCAATGACCACATTACTCTCAGTTTTTTCATTTTTATTACTCTCTGTTTTCTCATGTTTATTATGTTAAAATAACAAATCAGAACACTATAATAGAGGCATGACTTTGATTCTTTAGATCTCTGGGGTGTGCTTTTATTCAAATTATTTTCCTCTGTAGGCAAGCAAATATGTACATTTTACTCTGGAAAGTGGAGCAGCTTCAACAGATAAGCATAACAGATGGAAAGCTCAGACAAAGAAAGCATAAATTGAATGGATTATAAACCAATGATTTTTGCAAGGCTTATAAATGCAGAACACTTAGGAGATTTTCAAAGGAGTAAGGTATTACTATTCTATAAGTAGCTCTCTGCTAAAAAGTATGCCCTAGCCAAAACTTTTTTATACAATTTACTGAACTGAAATAAAGACTAAACATAGAAAATAGCAGCACAAGTGGAATTTGCCAAAATTGAAGGTGATCAATACAAGATGGTAACTTCAGATTTTGGGGAGGTAAGGGGGGAAGGCTTAATTCTCAAGCATCCTGGCACCGAGTGGAAAACATAACCCTAATCTAGCTCTGCATGTTCCCTGTGGCCAAGTATTTAAGACAGCTTGTGGAGATGAGTCCTAACTCATCAACATTTCTTCAGAAATAGCAAAATAAATTCAGATTTTTTTATATCTTCCTGATCAGTTACCCTTTAAAGAAATTCAGCAAATCAAATGACAAGTTTCAACATCACCTCTTTGAATGAGTTTTGTTAAAGAATGAAAACTGAAGTAATTTGCTTCTGGTTATATACTTCTATTAATATAGATGCTTATGTATACTACTTACTTTATAAAATAAGTCTTAGCAGAGTAACTTTCTCATCAGTCACAGGGTGGAATATTTCAGCACCGTTGATATTCTACCATGACACTACGTAATTATAAACTGGAATGACATCAAACCAAGAAAGACTTAAGTTCCTTATAACATGCAAAAGCAGATACCCAAGATTTTGCTGAAATAAGGATAGTAAAGGATAACATGTCATAACCATAGGTGTAACTTAAATTGCTATTAAGACAGTAAAACAGTACATGAATCAGAGACTCCTATTGTATATTCAGATCAGCTCAATTGGGAAAACTTTTTTTAAATGTTTAAACTTATGGAAATCTAAAAGCCAAATTACCTCTGGAAAGCTTGTACTGCTCGCAGAAGAACAGATTAATATATCTCAGAATTAATCCATTAGCAGTAAAGTCACAGAATGCTTTCATCATGTTTTCCTGAAACATTTCATGGTACGTTAAGTAATTGGTTCCACAAAGCAAAGCAGAAATGTAGAAATGTATTTCCAGAAAGCTAGAAATAGAAATAATGCATATAAGTCTATATTACATGTGTACTCTACGCATTTTTAAAGTTCAGCAGATTCTGGAAACACTATCCACTAAACGTAGTACATTCACTGTACCTCAAATACTGTAACTGGAAAGAAAAATGGAAATAAAAGGTATGAAGTGAAAAATACAACTCTCAAAACTCCAAGAGCAATCTATGTGTTAAGAGCCCTCACAAAACTTAAAACTTACTACATTCAAGCATGGAATCCAGCATGGGTTTCTGTGTGTACAAGACATTGACCAAATCATATTTGAAGCACAGAAGATATACAAAGGGAACCTGGCCCAGGCTCTTTTCTTTTGCAGCTCACAGAAAGTAATGGTCCTTTCCTGCTGTCGCAGGACTGAGATTTGTATTAGCAACAATGCAGTGTTGCAGAGGATTTCAACTGAAACAGCATCCCAAAGATCTGCAGTAAGAGATAGTGGTAGATGTAATTTTTGAGAAATGTTCTTTTTACATGCTCATCTTTCAATTGATAATATAGATGTCACCCATAGCCACCTTTGCTTTCAATGATTCTGTGTTTTGCCATTCCCTCCGTCTTTTTCCCCTGCTTTACTTTCCTTTTCTCAACCTCCCCCAATTAGTAACATGATATTTGTTTCCCGTATTTATTTTTTTTTCTCAGACATTACTCAGATGACCTGAAATGTTCCCTTCCCGAATGAATTCTCCCAGACTACTTTGATTCTCTCTTACTCCTCTATCCAGTAAGACAGTCCTGGAAGCAAACGTTTTCAAATGTTACCCCCCACCAGATACTCTACAAGCTTCAAATCCCATGCTGGCATTTGAAATTGAGACTATTTCAGTAAATTCTAGGGTTAACAGCTGGTCAATCTCTTTCGTTCTCCTTTGTACCTAGGACAGTGAAAATAATTCAGCATAGATAAAACAAAGCTTTGACAAACAGGTCCTGAACTTACTTGAATTATCTAACCACATTTAAATCAGATGCCTTCAAAGGAGACTAATTACCTATGCCAATGTTACTTAACAAAAAAAGGCTGCAGATTTGGAGCCGAAGGGTTTCAAGAGAGAATTTATTTTATAGTTCTACTTCATGGTGAATTCAAAGTTCCTTTAAAAGGTCAGAGCCTGCTTGATGACAAACAATAGGAATAAAAGCACTCTTGTTCCTCCCCACCTTCTGACTGCAACCATCAGAGCTGAATGACAGAACCATTCATTCACCTTCTTATCCAGTAAGGTTCTTGGGCTCTCTCCCTAGTGATCACCATCGCTATTGCTTTTAGCAATTACTACGATGATATCTTTCACCCAAAGGTGAAAGGCACTGTATTTCATTATCAGTTTCCTGAGAATTCATAAAACTACAGAATTTCATGGGGATTTTATACACAAACACACAGTGTTAGCCATTATTTTGTCCTTCCTACAAAAGATCCCAATAATTCATTTTGCCAGTATGAGATATATTGCTTAATTGTTCAGAAATCAGGTTTCATTAACACTGGTATTAGCTATTCAAAATTGGCAGAAAGACCATTAACAGATTAAGCATATTTAAATTAAATGATTCAGTTTTATCATGTTAATATATAGAAAATGGGCACACCCAGCTAGAAAAATAACATTTCTTTTTGGTGAGGAAGAAAGTGAAAATGAAGAATTTTCCACTGAATAAAATTCAGTCACATTGGTTTTGTTACATATAAATTTAGAAATGGAAATGAACACTTCACCTATCACTTTTCAAAATGAATATAGGCACTTCTAAATGAAATGATAAGATGACATACAGTCTAAAAAAATTAATTCAGACATCTAACTATGGGAATCTCTTTTTGAAAATCTCTGCTTCTATTTTCTATTACAGCATATATTATAAATTATACAATATAAAAATACTTTATTACGAGCTTGGCAAGTAACAATTTCAACCAAAAAAAAAAAAAGGATTAGTATTCAGCAGATAAAGTTGGAATTTACTGCCCAAAAATGCTGTCAGAAGTAAAAATATAAGTGAGTTAAAAAGGAGAAATATTAATGGAGAATGGATTGCCTTACAGACATGAACATAACGGGCGGACAAACCCCTGGGTCAGAATTTACTTCTTTCAGGCATACCTTCCCATTTTCCAGCAAAGAATCTCATTATACATAT
>JANRGW010034801.1:0-137581 GCA_024733675.1 Psilopsiagon aymara
CCCCGCCCCTGGTCCTCAAAGCCCTCCTTAGGGCCCTCGTGAGGGCAGAAGCGGGCGATGTCGTGGTTTAAGCCCGTCGGGATAGGGAAGAGAATCTTAAGAATGAAACCCACGGGTTGCGATAAAGACAGTCCAGTAGCTAAAGTAATAGTACAGAGCTACTACTACTACCACCCATAATAATAATGATAAGGGAAATGCCAAGGGGAGAGAATATAAAACTAAAAAGGTAAAGGAAAAAAAGCCGATAAACACAAGTGATGCACAACACAATTGCTCGCTACCTGCTGGCTGATACCCAGCCGACTCGAGCAGCGATCTGCGCCTTCTGGGTAACTGCCCCCAGTTTATATACCGGGCATGACGTGCTGTGGTATGGAATATCTCTTTGACTAGCTTGGGTCAGGTGTCTTGTCTCTCCTTCCTCCTGCCTTCTTGTGTCCCTCCTCACTTGGCAGAGCATGAAACTGAAAAGCCCTTGATCAGGGTAAGCACTACTGAACAACAACTGAAACATCTGTAAACACACAAAACATTATCGAGAACATCACTGCTCTCAGACTAAAGCCAAATGGGAATGTGTGTCTCAACTGCCCACCCACAGGGGTCAAGGAGCCCCACGTCATGCCTTAGGAGATGCAAAACCCAGTACAGTGGTTTACGCTTATTATGAGCAGGAAATGGTCCAATTCGTGTCTCCCCACCCAAAGGTTACATGCTGCTGCTGGGCTGGCTGCCCAAGGATCATGAAAAGGAGCTGCTAGAGTGGAAGGAGAATTTTTCCAAACCTGCACAAACTGGGCGCATAACTGGGTTTCTAAAGCCCTGAAAGGGTTCTCAGCTTTTCAACAGAGAAATGACATTTCTGACCGTGGTTTTTCTAAAGAATACCTTTCATCCTCCATGTGCACATAACTGGCATGCAGGAACATTCACCTCCAGATGTTGAAACTGGATTAAAATTAATAGCACAAGGATTTATAGATTGCTCCTTTCTGGATTATTTTGAATTGCCTGCAGCAGCGGTAATAAATGTAGGAAACTCCTCCTCTACTGATGCATAATTAGTTTCTGTAGGTTAATAATTTCTTTCATTGAACTGCTCCTCTCATGGTAACAGCATTTGCTTTATTTAACTGCAGTAACAAGTCTCAGAGAAATCCCTATGGGTGTGTAGCTTGGTAAAACGGAATTGATCCAAAGAATTTCAAGCATTCACTTTGCAGTGAAGGCAAAGTTCCTGAAGGCCTCCTCTTAACCACTACTTCCCTTTGTTTCAGGTGGGTTTAGGGATTTTTTTTTAATTTTTAGTAACTTTGTCAAACCCAGAATACATTTGCGCTCAAGAGACGTAAATGTCCCTATGGCAGAGGCAAGACTCCAAGCAGTAACTGCATTACACGGTCCAGAAGGGGGCTGTGTGATGAAGAAGGCTGTGCTGACAGCCAGACATGTGACCTGCTGAAGCATTCAACAGAGATTTAGGCAGGAAAGGAGCAGATGTGTTTGCACAGCATTAGGAGCAAACACTTCCATATTCCATAGGTGTTACTAGTGGTTGGACATTCCTTCACAGGCAGAGGCTGGGGGACCCCCTCTCACAGATTGTTAGACCATGTGTGTCATGGGTCAGACTTCCTCAGCAAGGAGTGACTGGGATGATATCCTTCAAACAGGCATTTGACAAGGATTGGGAATGCTGACGTTCTGTAAGGATGATTCCTCAAGGATGAATTATTCTTTGGCTTTCTGGAGACTTTTGCTAATAGCAAATTCACTGTTGCCTGTTATTATTTGTTATTTATCTCTTGAATGTCAGTTTCTGGATAGCAGTTCTTATCCTGTCTGTTTACATCAGAGAGATGCGGTTCTTTCCATGGAACTATCTGTTCTCTACTATCAGTTTACCTTCTTAATATAAAAGGTTTTCTTATCCTGACAAGTCTGTACATTTACATGTACAACAAAGAAAATCAAGGCAACCACTTTTATTTTTGAGGAAGTTGCTACAATCAGAAGAGACAGCCAATATGAGCCAGAGGGTGTCAAAATGCTAATGCTATTCTAACTTAGGGCCTATGTCTGAGATTCTTGAAGACCTTATCCTTTAGCTTTTCCTCTAGAAAAGCATGGCCTGAAAGATGTTTACTTGTAAAACACTATAAAACACAAACACAGAAGTAATTTGTCAGACAGACAGCCACTGAAAGTTGTGTGTGGTTTTATTTCAACATATCAAGCACAGGGCTCCCCTAACTGGGGAATATGACAAGGAATATACTTAAAAATTTGGAAACATTTACATTGAAAGATAGCCCAGACTGGCACCACCACTAAGTATTTTAAGGCTGTATATATAGCAGTACTTACCACTTGGAACTACTTCAGGCCAGAAAAGAAAGGCTTAGTATTGTCTGCAGTCTACAGAAAATATTGCAAATCTTTTAAAAATGGTGTAAAATAGGAAGACTATTAACAGAGTTGAAGAATGCAGTGGCAAAACCTTTCCTCCTTCCTGACCTTTGACAATAAATGTGCCTAAGACCAAACACACATACATCTACATCATTCCCATCCTTCTCACCTATCCTGGGGCAGTGGATTCTTCTCTACAATGCTAGTGTGTGATATTATAAAACAGCCATATAGCAAATAGTAACAATAAGTGACCAGGTTTTATGAACAGGTGTGTCTGATTCTACACTCGATGGACCTCATCCCAGACACCAGTTAGTTCTGTAAACAAACTAGAAGCTTCCGCCAAAGACCTCCCATTTCCTAAAGAGGAATGGCTCTAGGAAATTATGCATATTTACAGTTTCCGGAAAACAAAACACATCCTGAGGTCCCATCCTGTGTGTGCTGACAAAACAGATCATGACTTAATATCCTGGGGGTGGATTGTTTTGGACCAAATGTGCTCCCTCCCAAAATCAAAGGCAGCCAGACAGGCATCGTAGACATGGGTTCTTTACAGCTCCCCAGCTGCACTCTCTCACTCTAACAGCTATGACCCCAGCTGGCATGGCCTTTCCAAAATGCTGGGGTGTTTATGATTTTGAAGGTACCAATACTGCTGGGTATTTGCATCAGAAAATGACAAGACATAGAAAACACATTGCACAATTAAAGCTACATTTGGCTTCAGCATTAAGGCCCATACAGGTTAAGAGGTCCTTGAAGATGTACATGTAAAAGGCAAAAATGACATAATCTGCAGGAACAGTTTTGCAGGTTCCTAGGTCCCTTTTTAACCTTGTTTTTCAACTTCTTCCACCTCTGCCGCGTTGGTTCTAAAGTGCTTTGGTGCCTCACTGGGCTCCTTTCTCGAGTGACCCCCCCCTCCTGCAGCCAGTAATCATTATTGCTGCCAAACATAGTGGTTTTATTTGAAGACATAATTAATGAATAGTTGACATGTAAGAAAGATGCACAGGAGAAACCAACAGCGAGAGTCCAGGAGGAAGCTTTCAGAAGAAACTTTCTTGTGGAAGGACTTTTTGTTCAGAGCACTGAGGTTTCTGGAAAAAAAAGCAGCATGTTTATTTGTGTGTCAGAGGGAAGTGTGCAGCCACACCTTAGCTTCCACTCCAGGAAGGATCCCTGTACTTCAGAGACACCCTCATGGGTACAGAACTGTGCCTTGCAGACTTCGTATCTTTTTGACAGAAAGATAAGTACTTTTGGCTGCTGCTGGATCAGGCAGAGCATGCTGGATGGCATGAGAATGTGTAAGGGCATGAGCCCTAAGAAATCTCTTCTTGTGGGCCCCAGTCACAAACCTATGCCCTAACTTTCCCAAATATAAGAACTTGCCTTGGATACACCCGTGAGCAGCACAGAAAATCTAAAGACATATCACGAATGGCTCTGGCATTCAGAAACAGCAGGCCACAAGTGATCCCACTCCAGTGAAGCGCCGGGAAGGCTAGATAATATTCCTCACGCAGAGGGGAATCAGCAGGGCTCCCTGGAGAAGATGTAACAATACCTTCCCTGCCCTCCCCACAGGAGTCTGCAGGGCAAAGTCCTTTACCAGCAGTAGGTTAAGCAGGTGCGCTCACCACTTTCCTCAGGCAGCAACTAGCCATTTATACAAAACACAGAAATTCAGTGCTTTTCACCCATGGAGCCCAGTTTTCAGGCCACACACCTGCATTTCTGCAGCAAATGGAACAAATTTATAACGTACTTGATGAGAAGGGAGATCCCATGCCTTCCTGACTGGCAGAGATTTATTTAGAGCCAGGACCTAGCCCACCCCCTCCCAAATTCTTCAGCTGTTTTGCAGTTGGGACTGCCAGGAGATGCTTAACATGCTGAGAGGTGCTTTCTGCCCCATAAAGAGTCTTAGGAGGAAGAGAGCTCCTCACTGTTTCAAATAGGGGGTGGGTTTGCCAGTATGGTATGTTAATATGTTACTTACACCCCTGCAGCTAAGGTGGCAGTGGAGGAGCTGAGTGCCACAAGCTATATTTAGCTCATTGAGATCATTGATTTGATCAGATAAATTGCTTACCTGTGTATGTCCTGTTGGGCTCTCTGTAGGGATAAGACGGCTGAATGAATTTCCTTCAGGTGATTCATTTCTTTCCCGCACTGAGCGCACAGGCTTTCAAACCCTGCAGCAAAATATTGAAGGGCACTGGTTTGCATCACCAACTCTGGTTCACCCAGCAAATGGCTGGCTGTGACCAAACTGACACAGACAGGAGGGACACTTTCAGAACTAAACATGGGGAGAAGGAGACATGGGACAGAATCTTCCACTCTGAAGACCTAAGTCAGTGGAACAGGTCCCGTGACACTGTTTAGGGCTTTTTTTCAGCTCTCAGAAAACAATTTTTGCAGCATGCTCCCTAGCTGAGGAAAGGAGAATGAAGTGCTCACACCTGCCCTCATCTCTGAAACATTCAAGGTCACCCCCAACAGAGGCTGATGAAAGGGAATGAAAAACTAAGCCTGTTTCCTGTCTGTTGACTGGAATGTCAGCATATTTTTCCAACATATTTGTACCAGGAGCTTGGAAGCCCTTGTTGGCATGGACAGTGTAAGGCAGACGGAGAAGCAGGAGGTACAAGGAACAGAATATTTTCTGTGTTTGCCTGTGAACTATTGGGCCCACAGTATTAACAGGGTCAGGAAATGTCCCAGGGCTGGCTTGAGGAATAAGGTTCTGAGGGAACAAAATTAAAGCCTGACCCAGTGATACCTAAGTACTTGCCATCATCATCTGAGAGCTCCTGCACTGACTCTGGTGTCGAACAGCTGCTCTCTGTGTTCTGGCTATGGTTGGATGGCTGGTCGCTGGTTTTGCGGCGCCTGCAGTCTTTGGCAGACCTCTGGATAAAACGGGGATTAAAAGAGGCTCAGTCACTGTCAAATCGAAGACTCTTGTGTTTGGTTTTAAATAAAATAATTCAGGGTGCTGGGAAATATCTGTGAGATTGCAAAGTTTGATTGCTTTCTCAGCAGCTCCTAGTAGCTGGACTCCTGGCAGCTACTTAGAGCTATTTTATGCCCTGTACAGAAGCATTTTCTGAAATGATAACATCCCTAAGACACCCCATCCAAATTATTTTTGTAGCTTTAACTGACAAATACTAGTGATGAAATTTATCGTTTTTTCGCTGAGTTGTACATCTACCAACCAGATGCGTAACAGAAAGGACAAAAAGAATAAAAATACAGAATAAAAATTCCTGGGGAAGACTTCAGAAGGTTCACAAAGTATTTAAACATCACAGAACTTTTATGCCCAACTTCTTGATGCACTTTGGAAAGTTTCTCCCTACCTCTCAGATGGGTAAACCAAGCATAGTGATTCAAACTTCTCACTAGAGGATCTGTAAAGCAGTTATGAACCTCAGTTTTGCCATTGTTTCAGAGTCATTCAGATTTGGGGGTATTATAAAATAAAAGATGATGTGCACAGTAAGATATGAGTTCTTTAGTGTAATATGGGCTACGCAGTTCTGCATTTATGAAGTATTTCATGAATGACATACAAAAGATGAATGCAATGTTTAATGAACATGCATTGTTCATTAATGCAATGTTTAATCCCTGTTTAAGGGAAAGGATAGAGAGAGGTTTCTTGTCTTGTCTAAGAGGAAGTGATTAAGGCAGATAGCAAAGACCAAAACTGAAGTTGCAGGATCTCAGCTATGTACTCCAAAACATTGCTCACACTCTTGCTATGGGAAGTTTTCTGCTTTGGAAACACTGAACAGTGAGGTTAAGCTCAGTCATGTGCAAAACCCAGTCTGAGTCATTGTCACTAACATGGGTGGAAGAAAAATGCCGAAACAGATAGGATACATCAACCAAAAATTGTAATTATTTGAAGCTAACTGTAGTATAATATTGCAGGTCTATGGTCATAAGGTATATTATCCCACATTAAATCTTTCAGCCTACACTGTGCTTACATGAAAATGCTGCAGAAAAAGGCTGTGTTTCTAAACAATCATAAAAAATATTCTATTCTCTAAACCAGGCTTTTTACCTTGTGCCGTGTAATTTGATTGTTTATGCATGTTGTTTTGTGGTTTGACATCCTTGTGGATAACTGTCTTTCCATTGTCTGAAGTATTCCATTCTTCTCAAATTGGGCAATGTCGTTCAAAGGGTCCCAAGGTCTTAAACTTTAGAGACCAAAGGAAAAAAACGTCAGAAAAGCAAGAATCCCATACCAAGTGTGTTACGAGCAATACACTAACTGTATGCATCAGGGCAGGCACCCATCTCTGACAATAACCAGAGTTTCTACGGATGCAGTGTGAGGACTAACAGATACTTCCCCTTATATTCACAGTTCTTAGCAATAAATGAGGGAGGTTCAGTCTCCAGAGGCCTCACCCTTCTTGCCAGGGGAGGAGAGACAATTGTCAGCTCTGCTTGTACAGTGCAGAAAAACTCTGCAAAATGATTCCATGCTTGATTGCAGCAATAGGGATTTCTACCAATGGCATAGCAGATTTTGCATTGCTAAGCCCTCATTTCCAGCTATTCCCAATTAGTATCAGGAATATGTATTCTAATAGTGACATAGAGCTCAGAAAGAGCAAGCCAGGGCACAGTTTGGGGAATGACAGGACTGGAACTGCAGGTCTGTAACCTTGCTTTGCACCCTGGGGACTCAGGCAGTGAAGCCTGTTCACAACCCCCACTCCACCACTCACTCCTCATATTTGTAGCGCCATTCATTAGTTGTGGTGTCATGCCGGAAGAGTAGCGGTTTCCATTCCGTGCCATTTTCTCTCCGCTCCCGGGCAGCATTTCTCTGCTCCTCTTCTAGCACGAATTTTTCCTGCGTTGCCCTGTTTTGATCACCTTTGTTTATTGCACTGGTAACATGCTGCCAAAGCCTAGGAATGAACAGGGAAGCAAGTTAAATCACCTTAAACCCAACAATGCGTTCTGCCAGCTTGAACCTTAGAGTTGGCACTTTTCTGGTCTATTGATACTTCAGAGGAACTATAAATTAAAAGAACGTTCTAAGAATGGCAACACTGAATGCTGTATACAATGATCTGCTGAAGAACAAGGGAAGTTTTCCTTAGATAACATCACCTGTGGATGATTTCTTGTTAGAGAATGGACATATGCCTGCTCTGAGTGAAAGCAACTATATGCAGCTGGCCATGTAGCAGAGGTAACTCCTGGTTGCCTCTGTGCACCTGACCGTGGAAAAGAGCTCCTGAGTAACTGATGAGACAAGAATGCAGGCCTGGAAGATAAGAAGGAGCTAAGATAAGGAGGTTGCTAAATTGGACTGTAAATCTTGCTTGCTTACAAACCACACACTTTAGGTTCTCATGAAACGTATTAACCAATAGTATGTCTGTTGCTAAGTGTATGTAACCAATTGTAGAAAGACATGTAATGCTGGAGCTGTAAGCCTAAAGTATATAAACTGTAACTGCACCATCAATAAACAGGCTTTAGCCTAATCATATTGATTCCTGACTGAGTCCTCGTGGCAATCACCTACAATGTTCATTAAAATCTTCAGTGCTAAGGTAGTTATACACAACTCATTGAGTTCAGTGGCCTGTTCAGAAGTGGTTGATCTGTAATGGACAGTTTGTGTTCTCCCTCGCCCTTTCAGTCATTAGTGTTTTGGGGACTTTGTATTAATATCTACCCTTGAAACATAGGCTTTGCATTTGAAGCTTAGAAGCACTGGAAAATAAATTCATGTGCACAGCGTGCAGCTGCACATGCAATGTTGTACTTCTAAATATGGGTTAGCAATCAGGTCTGTAGGAAGCTATTGCAGTCTGCAAGAAATGGAGATGTACTTGCGCTCACAAACTGCAAGCAGGAACACAGGCTTTCACTAGCACTTGTTTTCAGCTGCCAAAGGGTACACAATTTGTTATGTTACATGGTGTCTCGCTAAGCCTCTGCCCAGAGGAGAGGATCTAGTTTTTACAAGAGAAAAATCATCACTTTTTTTTACTGTAGCCAAGCTGTGATAGGCCTCTCCACAGTTCCTCTAATCAGAGCATTGTGTTCTTCATTTCAGACTGGAAGTACTTCTGAGATTAGCAGCTAGCCCTCCCAAAACATTACCCAGTGGTTTAGTGGTTAAAATAGGCACCAGAGATCAAGGCTGTTTCAGTATTCCCAGCTCCACAAAACAGCAGTCCTCCATTTAGAAGATGAATAAATTACTCCATTTAATTTGGAGCTTTCTGTGAAACTCTTAACTTCAAAAGAATACCAATGCTTTCATTATATTTCTATCATCATGTGTTAACACAACACTTCCAAAAAAAAAGCAGTTTCTTGGATAATTACCTAAAGACAGAGGATCACATTCCTGTCCTTTCTGACAAGTGACTCCCATTTTCCTGCGTATGGATCGTTTCTCCCAGAAACAAAGGCAGGAAATTCAGTCTAAACTCAAAATGATGGGGGTGGGGGAGGGAGGAGTGTAAATAACAGCCTGAGAAAATACAGTGGTGGTGTAAAAAGACAGTCCTAAGGAATGAAGTGCAGTAAAGAGCAAGTCTTCTTTTTCTAAGAACCTCAGAGGGACATGCACAAAATCATTTGACAAGGGCAAATTGCTCCATCAAGATGTGCATGTGCCAGACAAGGAGACCCTCCATGGTGAGTCGCATAATGGTAAGAGTATCAGAGACTCTTCACTTGTGAAGATAGGTGATTTTCAGTACTGCAGGAAAGATGAAGCAATTCAGGCAGAACATAACCTGGATTAGATGGTAATTTATTCATGCAACTGTCAGCATAATAAGGAGCTTGGTGGAATGTCTGTTAGGGATGTCTGGATTTTTCCATTTCCCTCCTTCCCCTGGATGCATGTATCACTACTGATCTCTGCTGCAGCAGAGGGATTCAGCTTCGGCCGTACTGTGGTAAATAGAGAAATGGAAATTCTCTGTCCAGAAGACCAAGATTTCTCATCTCCTTTAAAAGAATCTTCTTAGAAGATTAATAGAGACATGTGCTGCAGCCTGGTCAGTGGCAACTGCATAAATATAAGTTACAAATACAGACTTTACTGCCCATAATGTCCACTGCTGCCCAGAACAAACTAAATGTTCTTGTGTTTTTATTTTTGTGCAATCCCTTTCTTTACCCATAAAAAGGAGAATCTTCTTAGTGTGATTTAATGCAACACCAAAATTAGATGCCCACAGAGAAGTGGTCAATGTAATGCAGAGCCAGACAGCAAACTACTTGGGATGTTAGCTGGAACTCACTAACTATATTGGTGAGATGGCAGGACTAGTTGGTTTGAAGCCAATGGTACATGAAGTTGCTCTAGCTGTTCTTGCTCAAGAATTGGCCTGGGGACACTCACTGCATCATGTAGTCATTCCTTCAATTTCCTAAGTATTGTACCAGGACTATATTTATAGTTAATCTAGATTAGCCTAAAAAAACTGGTGCAGACTTCATTGGAGATCTCATCTGAGATTATGAGGCAGGGTTAAATATATTTTTAATTACATTCTCTCATAAAATCCTGTTATGTGGTTCAAACTACTGCTCTGTTCATGCCAGGGCTTTCCACATGATTCCTGCATCTAGTTTAGGAACTTGTGGTTGAAACATCCCTTCTTAACAAGACATTCAACCTCAGATTGACATCTTGCCCTTCCATAAAATGTTCCAGCAGTTAGAAAGAGTTGTTTGTGATCTCTAGCATCCAGGGATACTTGTTATTTTAGAAGATAAAATGTAGCCTCCACTATTTCTCAGCCCAGAGATATAACCAGCTCCTTGGTTATTTCAGAGATATACTTCATGGAAATACCCCAGAGTTAATAAACTGGAGAAAAAAGAGGTAAATGGCTGGGTAATATGTGCAGGCAAAGCACGTCTCTGTCCTTCCAGGTCTGTGCTGAGGAATTGGAGCCTTCTGATCAGAGCCCTACTTCCAGCAGGGAAGTGGCAGCAAGATGTTCCTAGAGCTCCTTACCTCTCTGACTCAAAGTCAGTCTGCTCCTCAAACAGCACAATATGGCGCTTCAGTCTCTGCCTTCGTACTTCACTGGTTGGGTTCCAGAACATTTCCACGTTCCCATTTTTCAACTCATTTATATGCACTTCCCCATCCTGAGAAGGAAAATTAAGTGAAAAGGTTAATGACAATCAGAAACACACAGCAGAAAATAGTCCTGAAAAACGGAAGCTGCTTCCTGATGATGATCCCAGACAGGGCTTGCTTAGAAGGCTTGTATCCTCCTCTACCCCATTAAATCTCACTGAACACTTCCTGAAAGTTTCTAAAGTGAATGAGGTAAGGCATTCCTGTAAACACTAGCTGAATTAATCAGAAGAGAATTAGAAAGGGACCTGGTCCCTTCTGTTATTCTTGTCCCCACACAAGGGTACCCAAATAAGCCCTAAGATGCTCTTCTTTCCCCACTGTTCCTCCCAGGCACCAGCCAGCACATACTAACACAACCCCTAGCTCCTTTTCTAGTCTGTCTTCTATTCCTCAATGCTGAAATTTCATGCAGAGCCTACTGAAATACCATCCTCTCTAGAAAGGAGAGCTAAAGCTGTGATACTCTTTCACATTATTTTTTCTTCTTCTTTTATTTTAAGCTTAGCCAGTTTTTTCTATTATTGCTCCTGAATTTCATTTAGCACTTCAAAATGCCTAGGGGTCTTTCATCCTTACTCCTTGCTAGTTTATTTGGTGACCAACTATTAAGCAGCACTTTTCTGGTGTGAGGTTGGCTAGACAATATTGGTGTGTCCCTGCTCAGCTACACTGCTTCCCGGCCTTGCTCACAGAGGCAGAAATGCCCCAGAGCCAGACCAGGTAGTTTACAGAGCATATAGTAAACAGCACAATGCTGACTGTGAGTGGAATGAACGAGGGGATTACAGCTGCTGAAACAGCATGTGCAACTGGTGCCATTCAGCTCCCTGGACATGGTATGAGTATCATGCAAACCTTATTTAGGTCATGGCTATTGGCTTTACCTGTTGCTGCCTAATTTCTTTGCATCCCAGCTGCTGCATTACTTCCCCTGCCACAGTCCCTGATGCATGTCTCAAAGTCTACTTCCCATATCTTCAGCTGCGAAACTCCTTCAGACCTAAGGGACTCTCAAAGTCTTCTGAGGGACTTCCTCTGCCATATCCTAAGGTGCCAGTTCCAGGGCAGATCTCAGGTCCCCAAGTGACCCCAGGTATGGACAGGTTGTGCCAGTCAGGCATTACCAGACTTCACTGTGTGCATCTCTAAGGGGCATATATAAAAGCCTTCAGCTGCTGCTTTGGTCCTGGGGCTGAGAATCATTGGGATTTGCTTCCCTTCTTTATTCAGGTGGCTTTTCAGGTCCTGAGGCAGGGAATTATCCTTTCAGCTCTGAGCATTTTTGTCAGGAAATTCTCCCAGGTCACAGATCAGCTGTCAGGAAACTGGATGGGGCAGAGAAAAGCTTGCAAAGCTCGGAAGACCAGACCAATATTCTCAGTGGGTCGAAGGAGTAGAACAAACAACATCCCTACTGCTGCTGCTGCACAGCAGCTATTCTATCCACAGCATACAACTGCAGACAGTGGCCTATAGAGCCATCCTTTCAAAGACATTTAACTTCTTTTATACATCATTCTAATTTTGTGCACCACAAACAACCAGCGCAAAGAACAAGGGAGGAATACGTTACTTTCAGGATGATAAAACCCAAGCACAGCAGACTGGAAGCTGAGCAGCACAGCCCTGTGGCTCAGTGCCCCAGGCGAGTCACTTAATTACATGCTCTTGTGGATGGTGTTCACAGGACCCACCGCAGACAAGGTACTCAACAGCCCTGCACAACTCCCGATTGCCAAAGCTTATCCTGCAGGAAAGTGAGCTCGGAATGGAAAAGCTACCTAGGCACAAGGAGCAATCTCCTTGTATATGCCTAGAAAGGACAGATCTCCAAATTTCAAAATGGCCATTAGCTTTTTATGTAAAAAGAAAGATTATCTCTGGGGAGGAGTTCAGTACCAAAGGCTACACTGTGGTTAGGACCTCACTGTAGAAAGGGCTTTAGCCAGGCACATTTCACCTGACCTACTTTAAATACCTCCTTTAGGATGAGATAAATCTTGTCTCAGAAATGGCAGTTTCTATGGACTCGAAAGGGAACACAGGTCAGCTATAATGAAGATGTAGGAGTCTAAATGCAGCTGAGATAAATCCTGAAGGGCCCAGCCCAAAGCCAGGGCTCACTGCTTTTGCCTGGGTTACCAGGAGTTCCCGACTAAAACTCTAGACCAGATTCTTCAACATGCAACTTTATTCTTGCTGGATTTCAGCTTAAGGATATTTTTGAGTGATTCACTTGTGAATGCTTGGTGTGCAAAGGTGCTAGTTGCTCTGCTAACTGGTCTGAGCTGCCCATACAGATGGACCCTCACTCTGTTCTTTACCTCATGAACAAAAGAATAACTGTCTTCTATCATTAAGGTCTGGTGTGAAAATAATCCATTTAAAAACCTGTGAAGCTCCTTCCTGATACTGCTGTAGCTGTAGAAGTATTGAATGCATCAAGGCAAAAGGAAACCTCATGATTTTCACAGTCACACACAAGACACACTCTGTTTCCTGCCATGAGAGCTTGTCCTGAGTCTGAGACCCTAAATACGGAGCCACTGGCTCTGATGGAAACCCTCCTCACCATTCCCAGCTTTGGCCCAGGCTCTAGGAGTGCAAGCGTTACTCACATTTCAAGTGGCTGGGACTTTTAAAGCATAAATGAGCTCGAGAGGTGTGGCCAGAAAGCTCTGCTCTCCCACAGTCCCTGGGAATGTCAGGAAGAGGTAGGACAGCGGCCATCTGCGGCTCCCACACAGGGAGCCTGCCAGGGGCTACCTGCCCTCACACACACCCTGCTGCCACGCACACTTAAACTGCCAGCAACTTGGAGTATCACATGTTACCCAGTGTCCACTGAGACTCGCTAACACTTCTTCTCCTGATTTAATCTTCCCGGAGATTTGATTAATGCTCGTGCTGCCACCGAAGAAGGGCTGTCAGGGGAGAACAGAAATAGAAAATATGATCAGCCTAGTGAGAAATAGAAGGGAGCCAAACACAGTGATGCGGCAGGAGGGGAGGAAGGTGCAACCGGCTTGATTTACAGTATCTGTGCTAAAAGGCAGAAGGAATCCTAACATGGATTTTGACTGTCTAGCATTGTACCTTCCTCCTTTTGTTTACAATGTCAAAATCACTGTAGGAGCTGCAGGAAGAGAGATAAGCCTTCCGATGCATTAATATTCAGCACTGAAAGATCTTGCCTTCATTGCCGATGCACATATTGTCAGCTAGACATGGGATAAGTGTTATGTGGGCAAGCCCTTCTCCTTGTCTCAATTGCACTACAGTTTGCACCCTTATACTTGCAGGCAAAGAAAATGATCAGCACTAATGCAGTTGGTGACATCTCCTGCTTACAGAAAAGCAACACCAGTGTGGCACTGCTGATGGCTGCATCTGTGTGAAGGTTCCAGTTTGGTCAGCAACAAACAAAAACCCAAAAAGGGTATTTCCAGAGTCAGGGAAAAGATTCCCAGAACAATAGAAAATTCCCCTCACCTCCTCCTGCCAAACACAGGAAACAGCAGTGATACCAGGTCTCCCATTCAGACCACACAACATTTCTTCAGACATTTTAGCGTTACTTTTCAACAATGTTTGTGCAGAGGAACTTTTTTTTTTTTTAATGACAATATAAAACCAAATTTCCCACCACACCCATGGAAAAAAAAAAAAAAAGAGTATCTCACGGAACAAGGTATCCAATCCAGCTGAGAGCGGGTACATATCCATATTAATAACAAAGTTATGAGGTTTACCTTTAACTTCCCATTATTCTACTAAAAAAGGTGGCTAAGACCTATCCAAAGCCATGCAAATAACTAAGCCAACAGAGACCTTTCTAGGTCATGTTGGAACTAAGCGTATTGTTTTCAAGCCAGAAAAGAAGGGTCTGCATTTTAAGCCCCAAAGTGTTTGTAGGTTTGAGATGACACTAGCTAAGTCAGGAAAATACTCCATTGGCCCCAGCACAATACATCAGGTCTATGGGAAGAACAGGCTTTAAAGAGAAGTATATGCAAATGTCAAGGAATGTACATGAGGCAACGGTTCACTTTGTAAGGGCAAATAAAACCAGAAAATTATTGTTGCCCCCAGAAAAACACAGATAAACAGACAAAAGTCTGCAAAAGACTCCCCTAACTCCAGTAATCTCTCACATTTATGTTGGCTAAGGCTGCAGCTTTCAAGTCCTGCACATTCTCAGTTCTTCCATCATTTATTTTATGCTCAGGCAAGGAATTATTCGTTGGAACAGAAAAGAAATGGGTGCTCTTTAAAAAGCAAGTTAACTGTACAATAAAAGTTGCAGGTCATCACTTTTCCTCCCAAATTTTAATACATATAACTAAAGGAATGCTTAAAGATGTCTCCATTTTATCTGCATACCATAGATTTACATCACCAGGCTTTCTAGGGGAAGGAACAGCTTCTTGATGAAGTCAGTAAAAAGGCAATGACAGTGTAGCTTGTCAGTGTGATTGCCACGTAAAATTAACTGCCTGAAAATGGCCTTTTACCCCATCATCAAGGCAAGGTGCTGTAGCCTTGAGAAACACAATGTACAGTTCATTAGCTGCAAAGTAAGAGTATGCATGTGATGGCTATTGGAGAGCTACACTGAAGAACAACATCCTAAGGTGCCTCAAAGTGGTTCCTATTTTGCGAGCAAAAATAATTGTACCTTCCTAAACAGAAGAAACACTGTCATTGCCAAACATCCAGAGCAGAGTTTGGCCAGTAGTCAGCTGGCTGGTAGTGAAGCAGTCCGGTGAAACTTGGGCTTCCTGGGTTCTCATCAGTTGTGCAGGCAAAAGGGTGATGCCTCCTGTCTGGTACGCCCCCCCACGGTGCATGCATACATTGCTGGTACATAAATGGCGTGTATGATCAAACCTTGCCTGGAATGCAGGGGAAAGCCTGAGACGCGCTCAAAATTGGGGCCAGCATGCTTCTTACCTTTAGCTTGAATTCCAGTTCTGCCCTGTGGTTAGTTTTCTCACAGTCAATGGTAACTTTCCCTCCAAGCTCCATTGTCATGGTACCATATAAAAGTCCTGACAGGGAAAAATGAGATGTAAAAGAGGCTCTGATGTAAGCGATCTGTTTTCTCAACTCATAGTGGCTCTCACTGACATGCTGTGAAATTTCCTACTTGGCTTGAAGTTTTGAAAAGACAGAAACCAACATTTCTAGGAAATGCCTCTTTACTACAAGCATGAAGAATCCTCCCCCAAGTCCATGTTCTCCATTTATTACACCAGCTAGGAAGTAGCTTGACTCGCAGGTGCTGATAATGAATCTGTGGTAAGCTGAAAGTGGGAAAGCAAAAACAAGGAAATTTGTGCCCAGCCACTTCGATTATACCAGTGTTTAAATAGACCCAGTTGCTTCACACAGGGTGGATGGGACAGGGAGGAGCTGTAGTGGGATTCAGAAGAATCTGGGAGACTAGCAGTCATGTAGGGGACTCCTTTTTACATATGTTTGCCATCTTCTTAGTTATTTCCAGTACAAAGAAAGTTGGCAAGAAAAAGATTTGTGCACAGGATTAGTTCACAGAGGGAGTGATTTACAGAAGCCACTGGTTTTAGTTAGCACCTTGTCCTGGGTTCAGCAGTAGGAGTCATTTTTCTCCTTGGTAGCTGATGCAGTGCTGTGGTTTTGACTTTCAGCCTGAGAACAGCACTGATAACACCCATGTGTTCGGTTACTGCTTAGTAATGTTTTGGTCTGACCAAGGACCTTCTGAGCCTCATGCTCTGCCAGGGAGGAGGGGAAGCCAGGCGGAAGCAAAAAGAGGACACCTGACCCAAACTGACCAAAGAGGTATTCCATACCACAGCACGTCATGCCCAGGATGAAAAAACAGAGGGCAGAGACCCAGAAGTGTGGGGGGTTCGCTGCTGGATTGGGCTTGGTATTGGGTGGTGAGCGGTTGTATTCTCTTTCCTTGTATTTCCCTTGTCATTATTATTATTGGTGGCAGCAGTAGTGGTTTGTGTTATACCTCAGTTACTAAACTGTTCTTATCTCAGCCTGTGGGAATTGCATTCTTTTGATTCTCTTCCCTGTCCCCCCCGTGGAGCTGGGGGGAAGAAAGAGGGAGGAGTGGGTGAACAAACTGGGTGAGTTATAGTGGCTTAAACCATGACACACCTCCACAAATATTACCTTAGAGGACAACATGCCAAAATAAAAACTACTCAAATACTGAAATTGGATCAGAGTGCTCAGGGAGTGATTTTATCACTGTGGCTGAAATGCCATCAGCACGTAACTTCCTAAGGAGATAGGCGAAGTTAAAGCAGTGAATTGCAGCCACTCCCTAGTCTCAGTGCACACTCAGCCCAACAGCTGCATGGTAACTCCACTCACTGAGGCAGCTCATACACTGAGGAATATCATTATTAGAGTAATAAAGAAATCAGAAGAGAAGAGAGGAATTGTCTTTACTCTCAAAAGGCCAAAAATTAATGAAACAATTTCAGTGTTAACATCAGAAAAAACTTTTTATCCTCAAAAGGTCCAAAATGTCCTCATATTCTTTCCATCTTCACTTTATCTGCAGTGCTTATACGCAGTATATTTGTGTTTCTACATAGTGTTAAACCCAACTTAGAAGGGCCTAATTCTATCCTCAGCTCTGTGTAGCAAATCAAAAAGACTTCAGTGAGGATCACCAGTCTTCTGCTGAGCGCTATGGCTTGTGTGGAGCAACTGCTCCCTGGGATTACCAGTTTCTGTGGTGCCCAGTGTTTGAGAAGGAAGAAGAGAGCCAGTGCAGTGTTAGTCGATAAGATACCATTATGTTATTCTTTCTGTTTGCTTCCTATTTGAGCATTCATAACTTACCTTTACAGTGGGCGTACGGCATAGTAATTATATAATCTTCTCCCCTGTTTAGAAACATAAGCTTTGCTTTCCCATCCAACAGTGCAGAAAGTGAGTTACCTAGAATTTTAAAGAACAATTACTTATCTATTAAAAAATGCATTTTTCACTTAGTCACTCATCCTACCTACGTTAGATAAACATTTCCTTTTAAATGTAGGTGATGAAAGAACAGATATGAAATGCTAATTCTTCAGGACACTGCAAATCATTTACTGTTGGAGGCAGGCAGTTCTAATAAACTCTGCTGTATGGTTCATATTTGTTCTGGCCTTTAACCCCTACTGCAGAAAGGCCAATAGATTAAGTAAGTTGTTAGTGGGATGCATATAGCAATTCCAGTGCTTTGAAGTTTTTCAGCTCCCTTTGTGCTCACAGCTTTTCTGATTGTGTATTGTACCACAACAATCGCATATAGCAAATAAATTGCCAGGACAGCGATGACAATTTACAGGTGTTTCAGCAAATATATTTACCAGAGGATAGTACTGAAGAGGTGTTTGTCTAAACAAAAAATCTATTTCAAATAGCAACGCTTCATGGCCTGCAGCTGTGCTGTCTCCATTGAGATTAAGAGATTCCAGGATATTTTGAAGCTCTAGTGTTCAACTGTCAGAAATCTGGGAGCTAGATAAATTGTCATATTTATACAGAGATGCTTGCAAAAGTCAGTTGGATCATCAGATAGCTGTAAAATGACTCATCCGTGAGCATATGCAAAACAGTCTGACAACCAATTGCCCATACATTTTCAGGAACATTTGCGTTCTGAAAACCAGGTTTTTAAAGCTATTTGAATTTTTTATCCAGTTTATTTATTTATTTAACACCAGTGTGATCTCTCACCAAAATGGCAGAAATTGGGGAAAAAACAGAAGAGGCAAGACAAGCAACTACACTGGTTGATCTCTTACACATTTCTTTGTTCTTAGCTCCCAGCACACTCAGGAGTGATTGGAAAACAAACCAAAACCAATGCCATGACACTACCTGGAAGATGCCTAGGCTTAATGCCTTACCGTAAAACTTGGACCTAGCTAGAATGCTGCCAGTTATGCAGAATCCGTCCTTCCTATTGCTGACATGAAAAGCTGACACTGGTGGATGATGGGAGACCTAGAAGAAAAATAGGCACAGGTCATATACAGCAGTTTTTACCGGCTAAGCAGAGCAGTGGGTGCATACATAGCCTCACACAGTGTTACACATGCCCTAGGCATAATGTAAGACAGAGGACACAGGGCTGACCAGAATCCTCTAAGCCATACCATTAACCTCAATGTTAAAAGAGCAAATATTATATGTGAAATCATTATATATGAGAACACTATATAAGCAAACTTTCTTCCCTATCCTGTATTTTCTTGTCCTCATGCATTTGAGATCACTTTAGGCCAACAGGCACACTATCAGATTTTCAACACAATAAATGACAGCGCAAGACTTTTTGGCAGCATTTGAATAACTTCAATAAAATGGATGCTATGGCTGAAATAAAAGAAGGCAAAATAAAAATCCTCTGATAAAAATGAAAAAAATGCATGTGAAACAAAAAGTCCTCAGATGGTCCTCAGATCCCTTTATTAACACTGTAAATCTCAAACTAAATTTTGTCAGGCCTGATTATGTATAAGCTTTGCCCTTCATTTATCCCCTAAAACATAGAGATAAACTCTTAATGCACTCCTGTTAAAATCATCATAAAATGTTTAGCAATAAAGGAGGGTAGGATGTGGTTATGTGTTTTATACCACTTTTGACAGAGGCAACACAAACCATGTTATATTAAAAATAAGAAACAGTAGGGCACAATCCAATGGAAAAGGTCTTTATTGAAGAGGGTAATGTTATATAGGGGAGACTTGTTTTTCCAGTCTTGAGTGCCCACCAAAGCTTGTATGATATCTATCAATCTAAAAAGAAAAAAGATTAGCAGCTGGTTTACCCGATGTCCCATTCTTGATGCTTACATAGAACTCCAAGTTCCAATCCTAGGCGAGATGAGGAGCATGTTCCTACACATGGGCTTGCAAGCAGGCTGCTGTTTGCAACACCTGAGCATCCAAATAAAGCAATTTACCTGTTCTGCTATGTAAAATGTATGACTGTTCGTCTGAGGGTGAAACCAACAGCAGCGAAACGTCTCTCCCAGAATAGGGTTGTATGGCTTTTTTATTCCCTGAAAAACAAAGCAAACAAAACCTGCTACAAATGAAGGTTTGCAATCCAACTCCATAGAGATGGCAACAAAACAGTGTAATTAATTCTCCCCTGATGTTTGAAACAAAGTCTATCGCAAGAATAAAAACTGAAGAACTAATTGTATATGTCCTCTTAATGTAATCTTTTAATCTGAGCCATGGGTTCATCTGCTATTCTCACCAACTTAATCTTCAATACTGTCTGACCAAAGCTTTACAAGGTGATCAAACTTTGGTAAGCACCTGCTGCATATGGTAGCAGAAGTAATAACGTGGAAACATGGCACTACGGTACTAATAGGCCTGAAAAAAAGAAAGGAATATGCTTTGAGCAAAGAGAAAAATCCTGCATCTGAGAACACGTTACTTGCTGATGACTAGTTTTCGCTTCTAACTGTTCAGTGAAAAGGTCGGAGCTTTTGGTCAACGCTATTTTGCACTCAGCATCTACTCTGAAACCAAATGCAACTTCAGTATTAAAAGTAATGGTGTAAGTCTTCTGAACAACAGAAGAGGTTAAGTGTCAAAGGAGAGGCAATAAAGAAATACACGGGCATAGCAGAAGACATCAATTCCTTTTACAACCCCAACTTAATTCATTCTTTTACCTTTGGCTTCTTATAGAAGCCGGACAGATACCACCTCAAAACTTGCTTCATTCGACTGTATGGATCGTCTTCAAGGACAGCCCTGGGGGACAGAACATAAAATGTGCCTTATATTGTTCACACGTCACATTCATTTCATACCGGTATAATAACGTTAATTCCAGTAGTATTCCCCCAGTATTAGAGGGAAGTAAGTTCTGTGCTGCTGCCAGAAAAGGCATCTTCCAGCTTAAAAAGTAGCACCCCCAGCTGTGTGCTCTTGCCAAAAGCCTAACAAAATTTCTGGAGTGTATCAGGTTTGATGGGACATTCATATATGTTAATGTGGAACTGCTACTCACACTAGCATTTAGTTACAGCCAATAGTACATTGTGAGTCATAAAAACAACACTTATGCCACCAAAATCAAAGACAATTTCTTTTTCTTTTTCTTTGTTTGCCTTTTCCTTAGAAGATCTTTAAAGCTGACATGCTTGCTACATGGTCTTTTTCAGTACTTCAAGATTTCGTACAATAATTTAGGTTGGAAGGGACTTTTTAAGGTCATCTCATCCAACCCCTCCCTACTCAAAGGTAACGTGGGAAGTAACAGGAGCAACCACTCCATTAGTAAACATATGGAAATGAACATTTCCAATCATCAAGTCAGATTTGAAAATTAACCTTGAAAAATCCACTTAGAAGGATCATCCGTACCACAAAGCTTTATTTAACAAAATCTCCAAACCTCTTGAAATTTTCTTAGTTCTTAGCACTGAGGAGAACAATATCCTTAACTTCAGATGTTACAAATGCCACAAACAAAGCTTGAAACTGCCACCATTCTGCAATTACCCAGAGGCAGTAGAACAAATATGAGTAACCAGCACTGCTATTTGAATGTTGCACACACTGGTTTTAAAATACAGAACCAGTGTGTGTAGTATTCAATATTCATTGAGAAGGCTGGTCATTCCTATCTGCAAGTATAACATTTTCTATTTTCTACACTGCTGCTTCCAGCAGCTTCACTCATCAACAGTGTTAAGAAGATGTTTCTTATTTATCAACCAACATAATTGTATTGCTTTGGGGGCAGAAGTGCTTAACAATTCTGTTTGCTCTGTCCTGTTATCCTCTGAACACCAGTCGACCAGAAGGTGGCACAGCTCTGTCACAAGGTGGTCAAAGGCATGAGCTGAATTCCAATCAGTTCCAGCCAATGCTGGCAAATACGTGCATGCGCAATGCGCAAAGGCAGTTTTGTCCACAGTTTAACCATGTTCATTGCCCCTTAAATGCAGCAGTCTATCTTTAAAAGGTCACTGCAGCTGGTGCCTGGCTTGATTTACATTGAATCCAGTGATGTAGGTATTATTTGGGAGCCTTTCAAGCAAACAAATATGCCCCAGCCAGCACCAAGCTAACACTGTAACACATATTCAGAAATACAAGAAAAATGTCCATGTTGGGCTCACTGCATTGCTGCTTACTGGGAAAGCAGGTCAGCATGGTAGTAGTAATCAGAGAGTTTGTTAAGGAACGAGCGCGGCTCCAGGATGAAGGTGGGCAGCACCACCCGTGACAGGTCCATGCCAGGCCGCAGCTGCTTCAGCAGGATCCACATCAGGCTCTTGTTCTCCTCAGAGACGGTTTCTGTTTGAGATGATTCACCTGTCTACAGCAGGAAAAGGGAAGTTCAGGGCAGAAACAGGAAAGCCACTTCTTGCAGGTACTTTTATCTGTGGGATAAAAGCTCACCCAGGCATGGGCCCTGGTACAAGGGTGGATGCTCACCTACACTACTGCAAAGGATTTCAGCTCTGTCCCAGGAGAAGGGAATCTCCAAAGCACTCTACTGAGAGGCAGAGAAAGCCCTGGGCCTCTGTGAGAGCTGGCACAAGGCAGGGAGCACACCTCCACTACGCTCTTTCCTGAGCTATTGGCTCCACACACCTGAACTAACATTAACCAAGAGGAGTCTGCACTGCAGTCCCTCGGGAGGTGTGGATACGCCCAAAGCTGTTACAGCATCCCTGTGGCCTGGTGGGATGCATACAAAAAGCTCCCCTCAGACCCATTCTCAGCAAATGAGAGACTGTAACACTTACCATTATAAGTGTAGAAAAATTTAGGGGATAAATGAGTATCAACAAAGAACAGAAGCAGTACTCCAAGTTCCAAATGAGACAAACTGGTAGCTTACATACAAGTAAAGGCCTGCAACACGTACAAAACTGCAGTACTCCACAATGCTGCTCAGAAGTGCAGTGAAAAATGCCAGGGATTCTGTTGGGTTTCAGCTATAATTCTGTAGTTCCTATGGATTCAGTGGGACTATATAACGTATAACATGGGAGAATGTGCCTTTCAGGCCACTGGAGACAGAAAACGAAACTAAATTTTCAGACACGAATGCATTTTAATGCATTCTAGGAATCATAATCTAACAGTGAAAGGGAATACTTAAGCTTTCCACTGGTTTTAGAGAAGATATTTATATGAGCAAAAGGGCACAGATGCACTTCTGGAATGGACTTTGGTTTGTGAGAGAGCACACAGCGTAACCCCATATTATTTGCAGATGGTGTAAATCATTAAACACTCATTTTCACCACCTGAGCATTTCCAGCGCCACTTTTTGGCTCTCAGTCAGCCTTTTCACTAGTCGTGCAGAAACACACTGAGTCCAGCTTGCAGGCTGAGGGAAATTTCAAATTTGAGGAACAAGAAACTATTTCCGTTAACATTGTTTTTCCATTATTATACTATTCTTTTTGTGTCAGGCTGGTACAGCGCATAGCTTGAAACTCCAAGAAGAAATGAAAACTGTTAAAGAATGAAATAGCACAGCATGAGCTAGGGCTTACAACACATATGGGTCTATTATAACTTCCATTATTTATCCAGGTTCTCAATTGTGCCTGTATTTGCAATATTAATTAATGCCATGGTGAAATTGCTGTACAGTGTGTTATGAAGAAAGAATCCCTGCAAAAGGGATGAATGAAAAGGGAAGGAGAAGGTGGTGCAGGAGGATGAGAACAATTCCAAGTGATTTCTAGTTTGCTTTCCCCTCAATATGTTACCCTCAATAGCCCTTTTTATAACTTGCTAGTGCTAAAAGCTTGGAAATGTGTAAACAGAAGGCATTTTTGGACACCTCCAACTACTAAGGAGGTGTCTTTTTTATATTCTAGAACAACTTCCACAATCTCAAGGTCCTTCTGACACCTGACTCTGCCTTCACATTCCTACTGCAAACAAGGCAAAACTGGAACATCAGGTGCATAAGAATGCACCTCTCAACCACATACAGAGGCATGTAGTACGTGTGCGCCTTTCAAATGAACTTTCAAAGAGAACCTGAAAATTTAACAGTGGTAGTCTGCATCTGCAGCCTTTGTCCTGTCAAATCTGAGCTGCAGACACAGACTGAGGGGCTGCAGTTTCAGTTTAAGAAAACAGTTGATCCTCTTAAACTGAAGATCAACTTCAGCTATTAGTTATTAGTTGTTATTAGTTGGCATGTGTTTGCCTTGATACATCTCCGCCCATTGCTGACAGTAAACTATGTCATTGCATACAACCTACTTTTCTTTATGTCATTGTCACCGGTGACATAAGACTCAAAAACCAGTCCTATCTGTGTGTCCCAGCTGATGATAGCCTCATCTCTTGGCCAACAACAGAAATCTAATTAACACCTAATGGCCAAGGCAAGATGGCAGTTCTTTTTGAAAGACCACACTGGGTGTTACCTCTGTCTGAGCAGCCACATTATGGTTAGCCTTCTCTTATGCTACACAAAGTGTCACTCTACAGCAGAAATGCAGTCCTTTCCGTTTGATTCGTACCAGATTTTTTTAACGTAAAACTACAGAGATCTGTCACTAACACACCCACATACATCAGTGCTGCCAGTAAGGCTCATTCAAACACCAAAGTTTCAGCATGCCCTGCCAATGTTTCTAGGACAAGTGTGCCATGAGGCAAAAAGCCATTTCATAATAAGCAGCTGATAGAAATAAAGTTTGCCTTCATTTTGCTTCTGTTAGTTGTTCAGCTATATTCAAAATCCTGTTTGGACCCAGTTACCATTTTCTGTGTGTCTGGGGTGGGATTTGAGGGGAGAGTGCACAAAAGAGGAGGAGTTTGGTTGGTTGGTTGTGTTTTTTTGTCTCTGTGGGCAACGGTTCCGTTTACAAGCACAATTTCTACAGCAGGAGCTTGCATCTCACACATGACATCTGAAATGGCAGCAAACGTATGCTGTCTGGATTGGCATCTCCAGACCACAAACTGCTGTTCTTGGGGGTGGCTGGGATGTGGAATGGAGGAGACAAAACTGAACTCTTCCCGCACCTCTGCGAGACGGTATGCAGAGACAGTCTTTTGTAGTCTCTCATGTAAGTTGTCCTATTACAAGAAGTCTGTAGAGAAACAAATAGCAGTAATATAATCTGTTTGGGACACCTAATCAACCTCAATGTTTTATCACTCAGTTAAACACAGAGTGTAATTAAGATATATTTAACTGTATTTGTTTCCTCAATATTAGTTTTACACTTTCAGGAAACATTGAAAGAAGAAAGGGTCCAGAGCACAAGTCTTATGAGGAGCAGCTGATGGAACTGGGGTTGTTTAGTCTGGAGAAAAAGAAGCTGACAGGAGACCTTATCACTTTCTACAGCTACCTGAAAGGAGGATATAGCAACGCAGGCGTCAGTATCTTTTCTCCCCCTAGCAATAGGTGAGAGGAAACAGCCTCAAGTTGTGGCAGGAAGGGTTTAGATGGGGTATTACGAAAAATTTCTTCATTGAAAGGGTTGTCAAGCACTCGATCAGGCTGCCCAGGTAAGTGTTGAGTCACCATCCCTGGAGGTATTTAAAAGCTGTGTAGAAATAGCACTTAGGAACACAGTCCAGTGGTAGACTTGACAGTGTTGGGTTTATGGTTGGAGTCTATGATCTTAAGGGTCTTTTCCAACCTAAATGATTCTATGATTCTTAAAAAGAAACAGCTTTCCAGCAAAATGGTTTTCTTTGAAGCACCAGCAAGACTTCAGCTTACTTGTTCAAAGCAATATGCAAGGGATTGCTCAATCCTCCCAGCATTGCAGCAGAGCTCCTCTGCTGCTTGTTCATACTGATTCTCACCCAGCACACTTGGATCCCCCCAGCTCTGTACTGCTGCCTTCCTCAGAGGTCACAGTAGCATTCAGCTAACAAAGGCTGTTATGTGGAACAGAAATGCCTCCTCCTGCTGTTAAATGACACGAGAAATTGCCTTCCTACAAGAAACTGTCATTTAGAAACCAAGTGGCTCAAATGCTCCATTATGACACACAAAAAGGATGTTCCATGCATAATAAAAAAAAGAGAAGTATCATATTTTGTATCATGCAAGGACTGAGCATCCTAATTGGCTAGCGCACATGCCCAGAATAATAATTCTCCCTCCTCCTGGTTCCACAAGGCACTGTGCCAATGCTGTGTGGGTCTTTAATGAAATAACTAGTTAAAGCAATCACTGATGCTGGAAACATGCCAAAGCACAGTAGCAGAGCTGCTGTTCGTAATGCATAATTATTAGAGCACATGATTATTCAACATAATTTAGCAGAAAACTGCACTGCTTTATCTGTAAAACACTGGAACTCACAAAGCTGGTTCTTAACTCCAAAGCACCTGAAAGTCTGAATGACAAATACTCAGATACTATGAACAGAGACATTTTAACAGAAAGAGGTGATGATAAAAATACTTTTTTTTTTTTTTGATTCTTACCTCCCCAAATTCCTCATAGATCTGTTCAATGTAAGTCGTCCCTTTCCTTCCTGGAGAGACCTCTCCATGGATTTCTGACTGATCACTCTCACTTTCATTTGTCTTCCGGCTGTTCTCATGCATTTCATTCTCTGACTCTTCTATGTTGTCCCTCTCGGACTTGTCCGAAAAAGCATCATTTTCCAAATGGTGGTGGTTCTCCAGGGCTGATTCATTCAAACTGCAACACACAGTTCATTGCTTGCTTCAGTTTGATCTACAAAGCCAGATTACTAAGGCCTTTTAGAAAAGGTAAAAACACCCCCTAAAAATAGGGGGTGCCTCCCAGGAGAGTATAAGACATTTATTTCCTGAATAGCATGGTTTTTATCATGAAACAGTGAGATATTTTCCATCAAAATTCTTCCCTCCAAACTGCACTTCACAAAATGTGTCACACAGCTCCACTTGACCCTTATGCAGAATTGCCACTGGCTCTGGATTGGATCCTACATACCAGAGAGATACAGAGCACACGATAACAGCTGTACACTACTGATTACAGAACTGAAGTGTCAATCAGGAGAGATCTTTTCCCTTTACCAAAGCAAATCAGTGGATTGTAGCATATGGGAAAAATATGGCATTTTAGGATACATTTTTTTTTCCCAGTACTATTGCTACTTTATTTCAACAGATCTAAGTCATCCTTGCACTAAAAAAGGGGAATTTAAAAATCATTATAATCAAGTATTTTCACATAGACACAGACATGAACTAACCTGGGGAATGTGCTTTCCCTAGATTATGCTGTTGGGAGGAATTGAGTTGAAAGCATGGACTCGACAATCACACGTCAGAAGAATACAGATTATAGCAGTGTCCAAGGGAAAGTGTGGAAGGTGTAGCAAGCTTCATGCCCAGTGATCCAGGCTTTAGAGAATGAGGAGAAAGCCAAAAATTCTCTTTCAAGTAGCCTATAGAATCTCCATTTGGTAAAACAAATGCAATTCATATGGCAGATGGTAAACATGACTACATGGGCCAGAGGTCAGATGCCGAAAAGTATTCACTGAGTGCTTGCTTTACCAAGGGATATTTAGCATGAGCTTCAGTTTTCCCTTTTCCTACATGTCTTTGCACACACATTACCTCTTTCATGGCCTAGCCTACCTTTCCGGTGCTGACCTTCTCAGCGTGGCCTTTCTTTGAAAATTCCTCACCCAAGTCCTCATGCAAAATTGCTCTTGGACAGAACAATTAAGAATAGATTTCCAGCTATGCGAGGAGTTCCAGAGGATCCAAACAGGACCTGGATCCTGAAGAATGTTACTACTTCCTGTAGTCCACTTCCCCCTCAGTGCAGGATTTCTCTCCTCAGCACATGGGAATGTTCTACCAAGCTTGAAGCCCCTCCACAATGGGCTTTTTCTCAGGCCATTTTTGACCTTGTCCCCACCTCCCACCCCCCTTTATTTTATTTATTTATTCATTTTAATTATAGTTAGGCATTGCTCGTTACAGCCAGATTTAAAAAAAAGCATCAGGTGAGTCAAAACACAAAACTGACACCAGCTTTTCAGAAGATCTCAACTTCCAACTATGCACTGAAATAAGCTCATGATTTTTAATGCGCCAAGCAAGCCACACTGTGACAGTCACAGCTCAGTTTCTGGAGAAACTCAGTTTCTAGATTTCTTCTGAAAGTGTTGTCTACAGCTTGCTGTACACGTATGTATGCCTGAATGTCTATGTGTGTGTATATATTAACTACAAGGGTTTTTTAACTTACAGTTTTAGTGCAAGATAGAACTAAGATCATAAATCATACCGTTAATGACCACTATATTCTAGCACTAATAATTTACTACCAGATGTTATGTGTCTTCTTTGTTCTAGTGCCAGGATTCTACTTCTTTTTAGCAACCAGCAAGTACAGTGACTGATAACCAAATACACTGGAAGCACAGATGATAATACATGCGTGAAACTAATATAATAAAGGAGAAAAAAGGTGAGGAGAGAGCTATTTAGAGAGATCATCCCATGATTCCTCAACACAGATACTTCCTGGATGGTAGGTCCAGGAATTTATTAGTTGCTGATCATTTAAATAGCTAATTTATTTCTTAATTTTTCAGTGATCAGCTAAATACAAGTGTTTACGATTTCTATGCTCCCTGACCTTGTGAAAGTTTTCTCCAAGTGATAAAAAAGTTTGAAAGAACAGTTCATTACAAAGCGTATGGTTTCTGGCTGAGAAATAGCACTTGTTTCTCTTTTGCATTTGTAGAAAAGCAAGCATTACTCAGTGTCACCTGCCTCACCTGCAGGAAATATCTGAAGTTTCAGTGGAGCAAATGGCTCTTTCTTAGTTTCTTCTGCTCCCCCATTAAAAAATAAAATTATTTTTTAAGGATTTCAGATTTTGTTCAAGAGGGAATTAAAGTAACATGAAATCCCTCTCAACTGTGCACTGAGTACCCACCAGCCACAAAGCAACACTTAACACATCCAGAGCCAAGGAGCTGCTCTAGGGAACCAAAGGGAAAACAGATGCTCCTCATTCTGAGGAACAAATTTGAGATGTTGAAGTGGAGCAGGCTCTTACAATCCTCCAAACAGGATCGTCACTGAATAAGTATGATATGCTAAAACCAAAAGCCACACCATGAGCTTGAACTAAAATCAATGTAAAGACTTCCTGGGGGCTTCCAATGGGCCTTGGACTAGGCTTTGAAAGCTGGGATGGAATGACAATGCTAAAAGTCCGCACTGGATTTCCACTATGAACATGAATAACTTGCCATTTTTCATGGCTAATTTACTGTTTCAGCATATGGGAGCTGTCTTATACCAGTGCTTTATTCTCTAGGGGCATTCCTGGAAACTTCAGTCAGTGACCAGGACTTCTTTGGCCTTGATGCAGCTCTTCTGCACAGACCAAATAAATCTATTTGGCTCTTGTCAAACAAGTTAACCAGCGAGGTTCCTGGGGTTGCTGGAGAAAAGATATGCAAGCCACAAGAAATATGTGTCCTAAAGGCCTCTTTTCTAAAATCACAGGTTTACACAGTACTTCAGCTTTGGATTCACTCATACAGTTCCCTCCCTCTCATTTTTATATGCTACCAAAGACATGGATTTTAAAATCACTGTATAATCTTGACTTCTTTCCCAGCAGGAAAGGAGTAAAACAGCCAGCAGACAAATGCAACTTTGGCTCAATGGAAGATTTGCCTTTGCCAGCTCCTGTGGGTTTTGTTCTCCCTATAATACTCATCATCTCCCTTTTCTTTTTCTTTTCTCGACAGATTAGTTCAGCTAATTTGAAGATAGAGTTAAATGTAATTAACTGGCCCCCTAACAACAGCATGCCAATTTAATTGGTAAGATTCCCTGTAGGGAAGGCATTTAATTAGAATGACTGAATCCCTAGGAGGAAGCCACTGTCAGTGGCAATGCAAAAACGCCTTACTCAGCATTTGTACAGTTTTGGGTTTGCATTTCCCCTTGTTTAAATGTTCTTCATTCCATGAGGATGACAGCAAGTTGTCCTCTTATCCCACAACCATCAAACTCCCCTGGTCTTTAAGCACTGGGGAAGTCTGGGTACACATTAAAACCAGTGGTAGGACACAGAAAGGAGAGTGTATTGTCCAGACAACCAGGTGCTGAATACCCAGCTTGAACCAGACTCAGCTAAAATCTGAGCCTGGCAGAAAAATCTGTCTTCAATTGTGGGTATTCTGTCCTCCTGAAAACTCTGCCAAGTGTACTCCTGTTGAGCTACATAATTCAAGAGGGCTTAAATGTTGAACAACTAAGAGGTGGAAAAGAGGCATTGTTTAAATGTCATTTACATGTCATATTTTGAATAAATACTTTAACACAGTTTTAAATCTATCTTCTGCACTTCCTTATGGTAGCCATGGGTCTGCCTGAATGTTCTCAGTGCCACAGGCTCCATCTTAATTTTAGTATTGGTCTTCTGTACACACATCAATTAGCTGAAAAACAAGACCGCTGCATTCCTAGATTCAGTATCACAGCAAGCACAGTCCTAAGAGACTCTCTCTTAAGCAGGAAGAAATTAGAAAGTAAAGTATTGTGGCAGAAGACCAAGAACAATAGAAGCATTTGCACAAGTAGTAGGGCCCATGCCCTGGTAACACGTCAGATTTCCTTCTCTTCTCCCATGGCTCTTCATTAAAGCTCTTCAATCTGTAGCTAGAAAACCAAACAACAGGAGTGGAAAACACATGCTGGGAATACCAGATCCTCTGAGATCAAAGGGCAGACCAAAATGCTGCCCTCACTTTGGTCCCATGTTACCAGGGACCTCAACACTCTGAAGAGGACTCAAATCACTGCTGTTGTCACAGACCCGAAGAAAATCACTTAAAGGTGAAGTCCCTCTGTGCAAAGGATCATCTTTGCAGACTGCAAGAATTCCCACCCTAAAAACTGTGTAGGCAATGGTGCACTGCTATGAATTCTAAGAACCAAATTCCTATGAGCATAGCTAGGAATAGACACATCTTCCAGTTCCCACTCCAAGGCCAAGTGTCTATACCAGAGGATTTTTTAAGTTGTCTATTTAGCTATAAGAAACACATAAGGCCTGGGGTTTTTAATGCTTACAGAGCTTGATAAGAGTTTTTCCAAAATGCCACAGTAATGCTGGGAATATGAGCACAAAGAAGGCTGTGGGGGCTTTTTCCCTCATGTAAAACTATCTGATGCATCAAAGAAAAAATTGGAAACCACTCAAAATTCCTGTAGAGAGGGAAAGTAATTGTAAAATGAAGGATGCAGTGTGCGTACTCTGCTGACCATCACACAGCATTATTAGAAAAGAGAGCACATTATTGAAAAAATTGATCAGATTCACAGCCATATTTGCTAGCCAACAGACAGACATTGCTAGTGATTGTGGCTGTATAACTACAGGTCTATTCTAGCAGTTAGATTCTGCAGTCTCTATTTAGGCAAGCCATTTTTCACTCCAGCATTTCCAGACGGCATTTTGGCCCAAGCAGGGGACAGAATAAAATTGCTTATACACACAAGAACACAACTGAGGTTCCCTCCAGTTTGTGTGCTCAAGCATTAGGTGGCAACAAACCTCGTATGACCAAACACATATATTAGTGGTGGATGCAGGAGATGAACATACAAGTTGCTTTTTCAAACAGGTTGCCGTAGTGGACTCTGGCAGGACAATACTGAAGTTAAAGGAATCCCCAAGTGTGAGCCATGCAAAACCTCTCTGCGCATTAAGAAGTGATAGCCCCATCTTACTGGAAGAACTCCTGGTCTGAGATAGTGCTTGTGTGCAAGAGGTGGTTGAGCCCCGCATGAGCAGAATCACTTGAGCAGTTCATTTCTCCATCCTTGCCCTGCTTGGAGGCACTGAGCCGGAAGAGGCTGGAGCAACGCAGGGCAAGTTCCAAAGCATCCAACCAGCATCTGCCTGTGAAAACAAAAGGAAATATTTAAGCAGAGGAGAGTAAATAAGATAATTCATGCACTGTTTCTCAAAAGCTTCTTGCGTGGGAGAAAAGCTCACTGTAATCCAGGAAGTCACTATGTACAATAACTTGTTTTTCAGATATATATAATCCCTTGGTTATCTTGCCAGAAATGGTGTGGTTTATACCAAATGGTGTGGTTCACTCTTGTGGCTGCACAAGTGGCACATCTGCCCTGGTAATACAGTGGGATGCTCACCTCAACTTCCCTTTCCCTAATAGCACCTCTTCTGTTCTCCCACAAACTGTTCACATCCTCTTTTGCCTCTTTCTGATTTTGACAGGGATGCAGGAAATGTTTATGGGTATGGTGCTTTGAAACCACCTAGCAGCTCATGTCTGCAAGTAATGCTTCCCAAAAACGCATTCAGCTTTTGTCATCATTATCACACACACAACCCAATGGCAGGGAGAAATTCAGGCACTGCACTGCACAGGAAAGGCCCCTGCTTGGTATGGGATCACTGAAGTACAAACTAGCTTGGGGTCCCGTGCAGGGTGTAGTGCTGCAATAACAATCACTCTGAACAAGAACCACGATGATCAGTACTTGCCAGTGTGATTAAGACTAGAGGGAGCCGCTTGTCAGGCTGCTTACTTTTTCTTTTTCTCTGAATTTTTCTTGCTTTTCTCCCCTCCTTCTCCCTGCCCCGTGCATTAGATAATCTGTGTGGCGCATCGGTTTTTCTTATTTTGTCATAAAAATTCATTACCTGGAGGTTTTCCTTTGCAAACACCAGAAATTATAAACATGGCATGGAGACAAGACAAACTGTAGTTCTATGCACAGCCTCACTGGATTTTCTTAAGGCCTGCATAGGTCTCAGAGGCAAGAAGCAAATGAAAAAGCACAGGAATCCAAACTGACCCTTAGCGCCTTTAAAAATGACCCATGCAAGACTAAAAAGCTGAGTGTCAGTGTTAAAGCATATCTACCACAATGCTGGAGTCGCTGTATTCTTGAAAGCACCTGAAAATAGCCTGCTTCTGTAGTGCAGCCGTTAATGAGGGCAGGACACTTGCAAATTGGCTGAACATTCAAGAAGTGGTGTACCATGGGAGTCACCCTCTAATTTCAAGCATGTAAAACAGAGCTTTTCATTACACTGCTCAGAATATATTTTGCAATAATTAGAAATGTGCTTGAGAGGCAGTGAAGAAAACAAAAGGATTTTGCTCTACAAAAGTGCCACAAACAGGATTTCCCTGGACCACACTCATTCCCAGGTTCCGTTTGGGAAATGCTTCTGTTACATTCAGTTCTACCAGACTTAGCATCAAGCATATTCATAAGTCTCACTGGAATCCTGCTGTTCTCTTGAGCAGAATTCCCATCAGCTTCGATATGAATAAAATTTGGGTGTATAAGAAGATCAATGAGAGTTTTAAAAAGTCCAGATCATATGTATATAAAAAAACTGTTATAAATGTGAGTAGCTTTCAGTGATTGCTTTGATACAAAACTCCCACAGTAAAAGATTTGAAGAACTGCACTTGAAAACTGAGCCACAAACACCGTGGAGCCTAGTAATTTATTCCAATTTCATCCCATAAATTCCTTCAGTGTCAACTTATGATTTAATAACAAAATCACAAACAATGATTAATAAAAGATTAGGAAGGCTGAAGGCTGTTGGAATTGATTTCACACTATTTTGTATTTAAAAAATACCCTTGCATTAAGGCTTTACACACAGAGATTTATTCCCTTCTCGCCATGTGTAGGATTTGCATGTATAACTCATTAGAGTAAATGGCTGCTCTGAGCACAAATCCACTTCCTTCTCCATATCCCCTCCCTCCCAAACGCACCAAGCTGAAAACCTGTTTTCAGGCTGGTCTGTACAAGTGAGCACATTTCTGCTTAGGCTCACCTCCTTTGAATTTCCCCTCCCTTTACCTTTGCTTTTCTTTGCCACTTCAGCAGAGTGAGGACTGCAGGATCTGACATTTGGAAATGCTTCATACGTCATTTTACGTTCAATGGGCTTATGAAATCAGGTGCTTTGATAGTAAGCTTGATTTGTGTGAGCATGAGCACCCTGGATCAGTAACAGTGGTCGGCTCCTCAGTGCTCTGCCACACTCACATACAGACATTATCTTACAACAGTTACAACAATGCACTGGCTACAGTTACACCTTCTAACAAGGACAGCAAGGATGACCCCAAAGTCTCCTCAGCCATCCCCGTCACTGTACTCTGCAGCCCGTGCCTCAATGGGGCTGCAGGCAGAGCCGGCAATGCTGGACACTGTACCACAGGCACCAAACTTAATCCCCCACATCCCCTGACACATGTATTCACTGGTACTAACAGGAGCTCACGGGCTTGGTCTAAACTTTGGGGTCCACATTACCAAAGGAAATTTCTAAATAACATATCTAGGTTTTTCATCTCTTCACATAGCTCCCTGGAAGGGGTTCTGAGTAATTTGAGTATTTTTTGAAACCTTATTCACAGAGCATAAATAGATAATAAAAAAATATTCATCTTAATATTCCAAGGCAGAGACACAAAGATTTAGAGGAACTCGCTGTCAGCATTACTTGTGCCCTACAGAACATAGAAATGGCACCAATGTATGCCCTTGTCTTAATTTCCAGCAGAAATTGAACTCAAGGGACGCGCAGCATCCCCGAACTAATAAATGAGCCTTCAGCCATCAGGCGGCGCTGTGAATCCAAACAAATATGCGCCACAAAACCGGACTCGAAATACAGGATTTCCTCTGCAAATGAAAACGTTACATTCTTTGCAAGTCAACAGTGTGTTAATTGCAGCACAGCGCTGTAAATTATACCCTCTTAATTTCAGGGATTGCACACAGGTAAACCTGTTTTTTTGCTAAAGGCCTACATGAAATGCTTTTATATTTGAATGATCTTGCTATTGAGTCATATTCTTCTTTATTATGAAAACTATGTAAAAATGCTAGCATTTGGATTACTTAATTGCTTACCTGACAAGTCTACTCACTTCCTCAGGAGCTGCAGAAGAGGAAAAAAGTATGTGGTCATGTAATTAAAGGCTGTCATCTACAGTCATGGTAGGCTGCATGAAGGCTTCTTGGTTATCTAAATTCTCACATTTTCTAATTTTGAGTGGTTGACTCAAATCAGGTTATTCTATATGCCAGGTAATTGGAGCAGAGAAGGATGTAAAATGTGGGTTCCTTTAGAGAGGAATGGCAGCCCAATATGATGCATGTACACGAAGCAAAAAAGAGCTGTGAAGGAGGTACAATGATATTCTTTTAGAAGATACGAGGTTTTTAAAGCTGCAGTGTAAAACACGGCAACCTATCAATTACAATTTTCCACAAATTGTGGCTTAAAATAAGCATATATTTAAATTCTGAAGGAAAACCCAAGAGCATTTTGTCAGCCTGTGTCAGAATCTCCCTATAGGCTTTTAACCTCTTATACCAAACGATGTATTGCTCTCTCCACTGCAGTGACTACTTTTGGACAATTTCTACAGAGACCATGTTGTCTCAAAACCCCCTGCATGACCTTCTTCTGCCTGGGAGCTGTGAACTAAGTATTCCCTTTCAGATGTTACTTCTGAGCTTGACTCTTTCTTCATTGTATTTTGTCACTGAATCTCAGAGTAAGCCCACAGAGTAAGCTCTGGCTCTTACCTGGGCTACAGAGTGGAAAGGGAGAGAGTAAAATAGTCCATCTATGCATAATGCTCTCACATATCTCAAAAGCCACACAGAACAGTTTAAAAAACTGCAACAGAAATCTTTCATCAAAGCTAACAGCACTCTCAGTGAGGAGAACAATGAAGAGAAATGACACCCTACCCAGAGAAGATCCCTAGCTCTGATGTCTAAAGTCAAGTCCAGCTGCATCATTCGTACTGGCAGCCGGCACAAGGAGGGCATTTCACATCACCCATCTTTTGGTACCTGAACTGGTCAGGTAGGTAGCTTGTCCAGCCACCTTTGGCTCCCTCCAGCAGCAATGGGGATAGAGTGACTGACTCTTTCACAAGGCTGTTCCTGAAGTGCCAAAAGTGAATGTCCTACCAGAGTGCCAGCACTAGCTTGGGTTCCTGCTCTCTTTTGTAGCAGCCTCTCTCCACGCACTGATCATTGGTTTCAATGTCCATTCCCTACATCACTTTAGCAGATGATGATCACAGATGTTCCGGGAAAGTGGGATGTCAGAGGAATGGATCTACACATCACTCAGTGGTGCTCACTGCAAAAAATCCCAAAACAAACAGATGTCTCCCCTGCATAGGCCTGTAACACTTTTTCCCTGTTATATGTGTTTACAGTAAAATGACATAGTCATCAGTGACAATTTGCAAAATGAATCTCTTTGAAAAATCAGTCAAACAGAGCTCAGTTCCTAAGATCCTTTCCTGTTGAAAAGTTTGAGGAAAAAAGCTAATAAAGGGGGTTGGTTGCCTTGACTTCAGAAAAACAAATCCGAACATTCATCCCATGTATGTTTTGAAACCTTCCATATGGTTTCTCCTGTTTTTCTGGCTCAGCAGGCTGCAAAAGCACCTTGTGGTCCTTTGAGATGACTCCTGCAGTACAGCTGCAAAAGTGGGAATCACTATGGTTCCTTGCAGAACACTTCCCAGGTCTGCAGGGTGCTGCTGGCACCATGCGGGCATCTGGAGGCTGCAAGGCTGAGCAGGAGCAGGCATGCACTCACAACAGGTTTTTTTTTTTTTTCACAGACAGAAGAAACTACTAAAACCAGGTGAAAAAAACATTTCTTCTCCCCCTTGCAGAAGAAAAACCCCAAAATAACCTCAGGTTGCTTATGCTGCTAACCTAGGTTCAGTTCAAGAAGTAAATAGAGTTTGAAGACCTAGTCTTCAAACGTATCTAAAATTACCACAATATCCCACAGAAAAAAAACCAGCAAAACTGGCAGTATTAAAAACACTAAGCTATTCCTCACTGAAATTCTTTACACTCACCATTATTCACCTAGAACAACCCATAATTTGATGTAACAAGTCTATCTGCCACATCTTGCAACAGCTGATCACAGAGGAGCCAGCCAATGAACTCTCAGCAACCACCAATAACAAAAACCTGTTTGAGATGGAATCACACCATTGCACAACAAAATCTTAGAGACTATACTTTTTTCCCACTGCATTCCTGTAGACACAGAATGGCTGGGATGAATGTCTTGCCAATTAAGACTTCAAAAGCCTCACATCTAGTAACCACATATCCCTCCAGAGAGACATCATTAAGGGAATATTATTCTTCTTGAGTTATTTAAGTCATCCAGTTTTTGGCCTCCTGCCTCACACTTAGCAAGATAGATGCTTTTAAAAATCAACCTGAAGTAGACTGTCACCTGGAAAGGATGAATTCTTGCTCAAGTGCACACAAATCATGAGTGATGAGGAAGAGCGTGATTCGGTTCAGCTGACTGCTTGTTTTGCTGTACCACTTGGGTGTCTGTGTGCATGTTTTCTTACACTTTGGCTGTCAAGACGCAAGGATGCAATCTCTAAATTAGCTGCAGGTGCAATTTATGCACCAAGCTAAATGAAGTCTGATTGCAAATGCCTGGATTTTAAACTGCTGTGAAAGGTCTAAGGAATATGAAGGGCACACAAAGCTAAGAAGATAATTTTTTCCAGCACTACCAGGAACCAGTGATATATTTCTTTATGAACTGGGTTTCAAATTGCAATCTTTCTCCTGGTTCACTGCTTCAGTGTGTGACCCTTATTTCAATAATCTAATTTCCTCCCTAGATCAAAGCATTGATTGCCTAGCAAGGAAACAACATTATAAGCCAGACCATCAGGATTTCCACACATTTCCACCCACATTAAGGAATGGAGACTACCCAAAACATGTCTGAAGGAGAGGATAGACATAAGGAACAAAATGTAAGTGTGGCTTACAATTCCAGTGCTAGACCTTTAACCCTTGTAATCTGCCACTTTGAATTCCCTTAGTAATCTCCTTGGTGGCAAGGTGGAGGTCTGCACTATGAGATCTAAGCAGGTAACTCAAAATGCTTAGGAAGTCTGGGGCACTGGTTTGGAAATATCAGAGGCAGCCCCAGAAAGGTCTGGGCAAGGAGCCTGGGACAGGTTTAAACTGCTAATTCTGAGCCCCTCATCAGCATAAATCTGAAATGCATACACAGTCACTTGTTTGGAAAAAGCAATTTTCTTTACTGAAACTGGTAAGAAAGAAAGACCTTCTGTTGTACAGGTTGAGCCCCGTAGGCTGCCATGACCTTCCAGCTGTCTTTAAAACATCACAGAGCAGACTGTTTCTTTGGTCTGCGAATGTGAGACCTACTGTAGCTTGGCAGTGGTTCTGCAGGCTGTCCAGAAGTCAGGACCTTAAATCCTACTGACAGTCTGCCACAGATGGTACAGCAGAGGGGTAAAAAAGGGATTCTGAAATGCTGAGTGAAAAAGTAGGCCACGTAGCTGCTGATCATGATATAGTTGCCTGGATAGCAGAACTGTACATCTAACATATGCTGCAACTCAGTATTCTCCAGCAAGTCAGAGACCTCCATGAATTACTGTTAAATTTGCCAAATGCTTCATGGTTCATTTTCCACCACTAGCATGGGAGACTGCGTTTAGAAGAACATGGTCAGGTATCTCCTCAAAGATGCTGCAGACTCACACAATATTGCATCTACAGAGGAAATGGGAACATACTACAAATATATGCTAGCATTACACAAGGGAACAGATTCCACCTGCCCCAGTTGTGTCAGCTAGCTTAATTCATTTTACCTTAACCTCCCATCTCTCTTGACCATAACTGCATCCTCTATGTTGGTCCAGTGCATTAAAGAAATGAAACAATCTCAGCTACACCCTTTTGGAGATGCCTCTTTACAGCAAGTAAAGCTATGTAACAGTCTGCAACCATTCCAGTAGTGTCTTATGGGTTAAAATCAACTTGTATTAATTGCAAAGTGCAAGCTCTAATTTGCTGCAGTTTATACAGGTTTCTGTTCCTTGTGTCCTTGTCTGCATATGTTTTACACAATTTACTGATGTTAATACCATTTCCAAGTCACTCATCTCTGAGTGTGACACCCATGTGTTTGGCCATTTGTCAGCAGGTCTACACTGCCCAATGGAGCTGATACCCCTAAACTGCCCCCATGAAGGCTAACTAACAAAAGGAGCATACCATAGTCACAATGCCAGGGCTGCTCTTGTGTTTGGGAGGGAGGCTAATCTCAGTGTAGAGCTCAGAGTTCTTCTTTCCCCTTATCTGTGAACACACATACTTCCCTTCCTGCCCAAGGTACAGCCACTTCTCACTGACCTCAGCTGTGAAGTCAAATACTCTCATTCAGCTGAACATTACACCATTTTTCATGCTAGTATTTCTGGTGTGTACTATATTATTTTTTTTGTGAATTCCATTGCTAAATGGACAGATCAAAACGCTTCACATCAGGTGTCATGGTCACATCCTCAGACTTCTCAGGATCTAGCAGACATAATGTGGGTGCTTCAAACCTGTACAGGTGGCTCTAGGGCATTGCTAGTGCTGTTCAAGAGCATGTATTTTTCATCCTTAACCAAAGACCCTAGTTATTTTCTATGTACATGTTTACAATATTTGATTGAGAGGTATCTGACCTTCTCGTCTTTCACTTGGTCACTTTATTAGCTTTCCCTCTAACCTTACGACCCTACTGTGGAGAAGCAGAAAATTTAAGGAGAATCATACTAAATCCTAAAGTAACACTTCTTTGATGTGCCTGGCATCTGCATGGTTCCCAGCGACCATGGCTAATGTCTTGGCTTTAAAAAAATGTTCCAGTAGCTCACTATTTTAAGCTCCTATGATACTTCACTGGGCAGAAAGCTTCCCACAGGCATTTAAATATCGAAAATTCGTATGTGCCCATTTTGTGCTTTTTCAGTATGTGGTCTATGATCCATGCAGAGAGATCACAGCTAGAAAAGTTTTACCTCTGATGATGTCCTGGGAGATACTGCGAGCTTGGGAGCCTTTATGTGTATGATTAGTTAGAACAAATCTAAAGGTATTCTACTGCACATAACTGGCCTATGGCAATCATTGTAAAAAGAGAGAGTACAGGTTCAGCCACAGGTCACTTTGTCAGTCTGGCTTTAAGATTTAATCATTAGCTTTCCACAAGAATGAAAGTTTTCATTTAGAAGATAGCTGAAATGCCAGGAAAAAAAAAGTACTTTGTGAGACAGCAATGCATCTTGAACACATACAGTGACCACCATTGGTCCCTTTGCACATTTTCTAATTAAGTTAATGGAAAGAGAAGTTACATGGATCTCTAAGGAGCGAATAATTTATATAATCTGGATTGACAGACAGCTGTTGAAGTTACCTGGTTGCCTAAGAACTCTGTGGGACTGCTTGTATGTCTATTCCGTGGGCTGTCTGTATAACCAAGGTTCCAAATGCCTAGAATTTAGCAGCTCTATCCCAGCAACACCCTTTTTTTTTTCCCCTCAAAAAGACTATTTTGTCAATCTATACCTTTCTAGACAGGTGATATTTGGAGCTGCGTTGGAATCCTGTATTCCTTTACACAAATAAGTTGTTCTGGTCCATAAGCTACAAAAACATAGAATCATACCATCAACTAGGTTGGAAAAAACCTTTAAGATCATTCAAAGAAAGAGATGCACTTCTATGGCTCTATACAAGACCCACTTCTTTCCATACCATAGAATCATAGAATAGTTAGGGTTGGAAAGGACCTTAAGATCATTTCCCTATTTTAACATCCGCAAGCAGCTTTCAGTGTTGAGGTGATATCCCTCACTATGAACAGCCCTCTTTGCACAGCAGTAGGAAGAAGAGCATGCTAAAGCCTGTAATGAAAGGTTTCCTCCTATTCTAAGTGTCATGTCAAAAGATGTATTTGGCATTGTGCCATTTCCAGCCTTTAGGAATATGTAAAACTTAATCACTAGACCAGGATGACACTGATTTCAAAGCTCTCTGTGCTCCATGAAGAATCCTTGTGTCCTTGGAGTTACTGCAGATGCTACCCAAAGGAGCTCATATCATGAGCTACCTGAGCAGCTGTGGTGGGGTAGGTGAAAAATATCCATAAAACAAACAGCCTGGGTTAATTTCCTATGGAAAAAAAAACCCCACCAAACCAAAACAAAAACAATTACAATAGTCTGAAGGTCAAATGAAATGAAAATATGTTTTTAATCTTATCTACTTATAGATCACTGATCTTTTAGGTCCACTAAAGCCATTTATACAGATTTTCACATAGCGAGCTGGCATGCCTTTGGCATATTGACCTAAATTTACCTTTTACAATTGTGTGAATTCCAAGAATGGTATTTTACATGTGCAGACACCAGCATCTAGGCCTGTTATACTGTAAACCATGGTAGAGCAAGTATACAGGAAAATTCTGGTGGTTGAGACACTTCTATCAGCAGCTCTTCAACATTCCTATGTTATTTCCCTGCAACAGATCCCTGAAAGACATAGGCAGATAACCCACCAAAATCTCTGCTGAACTGAGGAAATAGTTAAGCTCCCCTCTCATCCCAGTTTTGGGATCACCTCCTTTCATTTTTTAGCATACACTGACATGGTGTTTTTCCCCAGCTACAAGCCTAGGTTCTTCTTCCATACACATAGCCAGAAAGGTTGATACTCAGAGAGGAACATGAAATGCACCTTTATTGTGCTGACCAATTCTGACCACTTCTAACAAACGTCATCTCGAGCAGGGTGAGCTGCCATTTTTTCCTTTACATACCTTTTTTTTTTTTTTAATAAACCCATTTTCTTAACTAGCAGAGAGGGTGCAATCTGGGGAAAGCAAACAAAAGACAAAAAACTTACCATCTGATTCAGAGGCTGCTCTGAAAATCAAGTAGCTGCTGGGAAGAGGCTGGGTGATTGAACCAACATTTTCTCCCTTTGGGCCCTGAAAATGCACACAGACAAAACGTTGTGAGGCACAGAAGATGCAATGGACTATTTAACATCTTTCTACCCTTCCTGGGCAGAGTATGTATGTGTGTGACAGGGAAGAAGGAAGGAGCAGATGGAGTAATTTGGAGAGAGTCATTAACAATCACAATTTGCTGCTGGAGCTCCGAAACAGTAATGAGCTCTGATGTAAATGGGGCTTGGTCTAACCTATGACAGCCCAAAACCTACTCTTTTTATTGAGATCCTCAGGAATGAATCTCATTCCTGACAAAACCAGTTAAGTATTTGCTATTAGCCATCTTTGTGCAACACCAGAATGGACTGTTCCATGTGGTGCTTGCCAAATCTGTCTACAGCCTGACAAAAGAGCAAAGAAACACCTTTTATGTGTCACCTTAAAAGTGATGAGAGCCCACACCTTGAGCTGTGAGTGCCTCTAGCTATGAGGCAATGGCAGCTTTTCTGGAAGGAAACAAAGCAGAAACTCCATCCTGCAAACCTGTCTGTGGGAAAGGAAGAGACGGAGAGAAACCACTGGCTGAGGGCTAGAGGTCTCCCAGCATGGACATGCACTGGGTTGTAGACTTTCACCTCTGCATCCAGACCCTTTGAGAACCTTTATGCTGTGGGGCATGGGATGACAGCCACTTCAGGCTTCAGCAAAAGCAGATTTGCTTGTTTGTTTTGCCCATAGTTAGGGCCCTGTGGTAAAAAAGATTATAGTGTCTTTTAAGCATCCTGCCACAATCAGCATATATCTGAGACACAGATACTCATGTATCTGAGTGCATTCCATAAAGATGCAGTGCTGAGAAGACAGCAGTCTCCACTCTAGCTTCTTGTCTTCACATCTGCAGGTCTCTGCCGCTGCCAGAAGAAAACTGAATCGTTGAAAATCACTTCACTGGATCAAAAAATCACTTCTTTTTCCTTCCCCCTCTCCCATGAGAAAGGGGAAAGGAAAATTAAAGACTGTTTAAAGGCTTAATAGTCAGGACTGGCAAAGTTGACATTTGATTAGTAAACCAGAGCAGAGCAGCTTAAGACATCACTAGTGACATTAATGCAATCAGGCATCATTCCAGATGGCATTTTTCCTTTCAGCAGCTTGCAGCTGAGCAGGGTGCTTGAGAACTCTTGATAAAACCATTACTTTTGTTTTCAGTGCAGAGGTTGGTGTTCCCTTTTTTGGAGGAAAAACCACACAGCCAAATTGTAGAGATCCAGAGAATCATTATTTAAAAATATGGGGAGAAGGGAAGGAGGGGTAACAAGGTTTTAACATATATCTAAGCGTGTGGATGAACACAAGGACAGGCCACTCTGTTAAGGAAACATCTTCAATAGTAAGGCATGCTCATACATGGAGGAGGCTGTTTCACACAGAAAGCGGGGGAGAAAAAGAATGACAAAAATGAAGTCAACATCTCCACAGAGTAAATGAGGTTCTGTATCTGCACTGCAGAGAGAATGATTTCTCTCTCACAGCCTTTGAGCATCATGCTTGTTGACCAGAGTCTAAGACCTCCCAGACAATGACCATATCACCAAAAGTGAATGTTATCCTCACTATACTAGGAGTCAGAACTCAGGTGGAGCCTCTAGGCAGCAGAACTAAGAAAGGATTTTCTTCAGATCATTCCTAGTTTTACATTTGATTTGAGACTCAAAAGGCAGTATCAAACAGGGGATGATTAGGCTTTGAAGAATGGAGTGGACCCACACTGTTTCAGATAGTATGACAAGACATCTAGTCTTTGAGAGTATAAAACAGATCTTGAACAAGTGGAAATAATCCCTTTCATTAAGAGTACTGCGGACAACTGTAAGGATGAAGATGAAACTAGCTGTATTGTATTATGGAGTAGAACAAACAACTGTAAAAGCAGCAGTGCAAGCCCATTATTAGAATTTTTTCCTTTAAAGGAATGACTCACAACTCTTAAAAATCAGGACAGTTCAAATTATATACATCTCCAGATTCAGTGGGTCTGTCCCCAACTCATTTAGTGCTCTAAGTAAACATCAGAACAAGCTGCAGACATTAAAAGCCTTCTTATATCACACTGTTCAGCTAGATTCTGAGTAATATGCTTCTAAGATAACTCTAGACACTAAAGAACTTTATAGGAAATTCTCTGGTGCATATATTTAGCTTTCAACTATAAGTAATGGTCTTACATCTTACCTACCTACCATTTGAAAGGTACCACCAAATTTCATCCTGCTCTAACTGAAGTCAAATGCCTGCACATCAAATTTAATCAGCTAACACAACTATTAATGCGTAGGCCAGTGCTTGAACCAAATATTTGCTCCAGGACAGAACCCCACAATTAGATCCAAGTGTCTGCTGAGCAGTCAGGCCAACATGTACAAAGTTGCTCATTAATTTCCCCGAGTTAGCTACAAGTCCACGGACGTGAGTCAAAGCTGGAACAGCAACTCCAGGCTGGAAAATCTTTGGCAATTTCACAAGCTGTTTTAACCAGAAGTAGAAGCTGTTGAGCCAGACCTTATTACTATTGTGATGGACAGTAACGAGGGCTGTTTCTGAAGCATGGGCTAATCTATATTTCAAGAGAAATAGGCTTTCTTTGCACAGTTATACATTTTATACAATTTACATCAGTCAACTCTGCTCCAGTTGCTTTAATAGAAGGCCATGAAATGACATAAAATAAAAGACCATTTTTAGCAGTTTCAGCCTTAAACTGTTGTCAGAGTGAAGACAGCCTCTTTGACCTCAAGCAGTTCATAGGTGGTTTTCTTCTGGACATGCATTTTGATGTTCACTTTGAGGCTGAAAGCCCCACCTAACAATGCAGGCTAACATCCCAGGCTGAACTCAGGTTTCAAGAAATACCCTACTATGCAGCTCAAATGTAGCTTTCTAAGTGTAATTTAGCCCCAGCTAAGTACCATGCAGCCCCCTGCTTGCTTTCCCCCTCCCACTCCAGCCTCAGTGGGATGGGAAGGAGAATGAGAAGCAGGTAAAGCCATAGGCTGAGATAAGAAGAGTTTAATAAATTAATAAATTTCAATATTTATTGGTAGTTTATTTATAATTGATAATATATTGATAATGATGATGATAATAATAATGAGAATGTTGAAACTGAAAAAGAGTGGGAGAGAGGGGTAAAACTCAAGACAAAAAGACAAGTGGTGCACAGTACAATTGCTCACCACCTGCTGACCGATCCCCAGTCTGACCTGAGCAGTGATCTGCCTCTTTTAGGTGACTCCTCCCAGTTTATATACTGGGCATGACATGCTGTGGTATGGAGCACCCTTTTGGCTAGTTTGGGTCAGGTGTCATGTCTCTGCTCCCTCCCAGCTTTTTGTGTCTCTCCCCACTGGAAGAACTTAAAAGACTGAGAAGTCCTTGAGCAGAGTAAGTGCTACTGAGCAACAACTAAAACACGGATGTGTTATCTGTGTTATTCTCAGACTCAATCCAAAGCACAGCACTGTACCAGCTACTAAGAATACTAACTCTACCCAGCTGAAAGCAGGACAGTGACTTAGAACATTACTTTGACTTTAAAATTCAAATGTCTTGGGACCTCTAGTACACAAATGTGTTCAGAGATACATTCCCTTCATATTTAGCATACTAATTCCTATTTCTGTCCTATATTTTCTCAAGAGATACAAGAATTAGATATACATATACATACTCAAATATATACACCTACCGATAAAAGCTCCTCTTTCTTTTGGATGATTTATATCAAGGGAAGGGCATTCTAGCACAATACTTCAGATCTGCCACTGACACTACTTTTCAGTACCTGACTGCACTTTTGGTTCTACTTTTTCATTACCTCTCCTGACTGGGCTTTTCAGAAGAATTCAGCTCATCTCTCAAGTCACAAGGAATTTCTTTGTTGATGAACAGCAGACGATTGACCTTCTTGGTGCATGCTTTGAATTAAAAATCAGCAAAACTCTCAACAGTGAATAAAAAGCAAGGTAGCAATGAATGCTTTGGGACTTGAAGCAAAAGCAATGCATCTAGGCAACGATCAGAGTTGAACTACTGTCAGAAAATAAGCAGCTCTTACCCTTAGTTGTTGAAGTTAGTTTAACTTTATTAAAAATTGCAAGACTATTAATAGTGATGGTGTAGCTGTGTTTAAAACTGTTCCATTAACTGCAGTGATGAGCATGAGTAAGCCTGGCCAATCTGCTCCCACAAGGCTTCCCCTCCATTTTGCTGGATCTTCTGATGACAATGAAAAAATGACTTCATCAGTCTCACATGAGTCTTCCCAAGTAGATTTACTCTACTGACCACCTTGCAGCAAGGAACTAGCTTGTAATGTTTGCTTACACTGGTGATGTCTCCTGGAGAATTTATGTATATAATAACTCTGCTGAGTCACTGCTTTTAATGGGGACATGAGTTCAAGAACATTTTTGTCTTCAGAGTATCCAACAGATGTTGCTCTCATCACCTCTCAGGAGGTACTGGAGTCTCCCTCTCTGTTCATAGGTGTCATCTTTTATTTTTAACTATTCTTAAAGGAAAGAAGAAAAACAAATGCAGCTCTTCAAAATCTGAAGGGAGGTATTTTAAGAAGTGTGAGAAAATATTAATCATTTGTGTTACAGGGAGAACTAGAGTTACTAACAGGAGTTACTGTGTGTAGAGGGAGAGACTGTCTCAGCCTGTAAGTAACAACAGTCTGAAGAGTAACTCAAAGTGAAAGGGAAAAAACTTTGCTATTTCCACTTCAAAGAAGAGAAAATTAAGTCAACCTATCCAAAGTCACACTTTCGTGGAGCAGTCAAAGCTTGAGCAGACCACTGAGTTCCAAGTCCACCGCAAACAAACCCAAACCTCAGAGGTATTAGCAAAAAAGAAGTCAAACTATTCTTCCAGTTTTGTGCAAAGTATTTGGTGCTTTCTGTATCCTTGCTTTGGGGAAATCAGTTAACTGGGTATTTATTCCTGATCTCTTTTTAAAGATGGATGCCATGCCTTGATAGCGCTTCTAGGTACTGATATTTTTCCTGCAGTAACATATTACCCCTTTCCTCAGCCTATGCATGTCTCCATGCACCAAGAATGACACAGCTGCATAACTGACCACAATGCACCATATTCCTCTGATGTCATATCATGATCATGCTTTGGTGGTGTCAATCTTTCTATGCAGTCAATTCAGCACTATTAACAGCAACTAAATAACTCAAATTTAGATAACATCAATGCTAGACTACTGAATGCTAGTTCAGGCACTTTGGTGACCAAGAAGAGGTTATTCAGTTCATCAGGATTGTTACCTTTACAGCCCAGATAGATTGATCCAACGGATGAAAAAGTTTAAAACAGAAGCCATCCTTTTTGGAGGGTCTCTCAATCAGCTCACAAGAATGGAGCAAGATTGTCCCAACCCACTGTCCAATCTTTGGTGTCTTATAAATCAGCAGCACTCCTGGTTTCAGAACACACCACAGCTTGGTCCAACTCTTCAGAGTCCCACGAATCTGGAGAGAAGCAGGGAGAGAATAGAAATTTGCATTTATGTTGCTCCTTAAAAGAAAACCGTCATTTATTCAGTATTTATACAATTTCGCCAGTATGTGTTTCTCCCAGGGCCACACTTTGATACAATTCTTTAGGAAAATATACTGCATTATCAGAATACTCTTAGGGCTCTCACATCAAAATCCCAGACCTTGTAAATCTGGCTATCAAAATTTAGTCTTCATATTTTTCTACTGGCTAAATGTTAACAGCTTGCTTAATTTTTTAGGAAACCAGCACTGCTGGCCCATGTGAGAGTGATCTATAATAATTATGGAGAACATGCCAATTAGAACGTTGCATTAAAAAATGTTATAGCTAGTCTAACTTGACTTACAAGTCATTTTAATAGTGTTCTGCAGAACAGCTATTAATGGATTTTGTCAAATATCCCATTTTTAAAAGCACCTTCTCCGGCTGGTTTACTTCTCTGTCAAGCTCAATACGTGCTCTCTCTTGTATAGAAGAAATTAAATCTGATAGCATATATTAAAGGATAACAGTTTTAAGAGTGTGTAAGTTTCTCAGTAAGGTTAGATCATGCCTAAGGTCTTCTTCTCTTCAACGTATTGGCCAAACCTCAAGTCTTATGTCGCTGTTCTTTTTTCGTAGCCCAGCATTAGTTGCTGCTGAACCAGAAATTTCCACCTGCAGCAAACGTGCAACGGTATTTTATATTTTTAAATCCCAATATGCATCTATCATCAAAACTAAACGCTATGGAAACATTTTGTTGCCAATCTAATTTCTGAAATAAATCATATACCTCTCAGTTTCATGACCTCTCCTACTGATCATAGAACCAAATTGGAGGGTTTTCACACACTGGTCAAATGCGAGTGTATTGTTTCATGGAATTCCCAAGTTACATATTCATATTTTTGAGAGAGATCTGTGCTTGGCAAAGCTTGGAAATACAGTTTTGCCATTATAAAAGGGGCAACCAATTTACTGTTAGTCGAGAAGACAAAATGTCCCCAAAAACTGAGAGAAGGTAACATCTCTCAATGTCAACCTAAATTTATTTTGGCACACAAGAAGTTTCAGGACTTCAGTGAGAAGCTGTCACTAGTTGAGTATTTTCACAAGGAGAAGTTACAGTTGTCATCAGGTCCAATATGTTTCATTCTGTGCTGTGACAACACATAAAATCCAACTGTCAATAGAACAAGCTGTATTTGCCCATTTCCAGGTTATTACTCTGTCTATCCCCTCTTCAGTACAAAACCACATCTACGGGAAGAGGCCAGTGCAGACTCTTTCAGCGCAGATTCTTTCAGCAACGAAGAAACATCATCACTTCCTTTTGTACTATGCACTTTTTGAGTCCTTGTTGCTACTTAATAACATGAAATAGACGGACTGAGTTAGGTTAAGATGTAAAGTAAATATTCCCCACCACTCCACCTTTATGGCGGTTATTTAAGTGTAGCTTTACAGCAACTTCAACACAAAATTATTTAGTCTCCCTTCCCTCAAAAAAAGTGCCAGTGTGTAAGTCTCAGACACATCAGCTACTTATCGCTTATCTTTTCCTTCGGTCTCAGAAGCAATGGTCTATATTAAATACCTTCAGCCAATCTGCTGTGATCACTACACTGGGATCCTTTAGAGCACTGAAGAGTTGTTTGGTGGCTCTTTTCTTCTCCTGTCTGTAATTTTTTTTTTGCACCTGGTAAGAACAAAGAAAACATAGCAGCTGTGATCATGGCCTCTTTTGGGGAGGAAAGAACATAACACATTAAGGATAGCTACGTATAGCTCAGCTAGAACTTGACCCAGCGCAGGTTCCCCAGAAACAAGCACAAGGAAGAATAACTCCATACTGAGACAGCAGGCGTTATATGTTTGCTCCTGAAGTCGCACTAAACTTAACCTAATTTACTTTTTCTTTGGGAGAGTGGAAAGAGACTGAATACCCAGCCCTCCCCACCCCTCAAATTAAAGAGATGAAATCTAATTTCATCCAAGTCAAATCATTTATACTTTTGGTTTGGTAAACAAAAAAGTCTTCAAGCAATAATTTGCTCAGATTGCCTAGGCATGCCCCTCCTAACAATACCAATGAAGGATTGCGATCCTCTTGAGGTGCCTAATGGCTCTGGAACTTAGGAGCAGAGTTAAATAATTACACTGATTTGTTCTGTTTGCAGTATATAATCTAATCCTGTGTATAAAGCCTGTAAATGCCTTTGGCCTATAGTGACTTCTGGAAGAGTCGGAGGCTTCTCTGGGTGTTGGGAAATGACTCACAGTAGTTCCCAATGGTTTGTTTGGAAGGTACTACTTGTTTTGTAAAAGAAAGTCAGCTGATGCTGACTTGGCTGCTTTGCACATACCTTCAGTGTTTCCTTCTTTGTGAATTTGGCTGTGGGAGACACACACTCTTTGTCAGACCCATTGCAAAGCTTATATTCGATCTAAAAAAAGGAGGAGAGAGAAAATAGGAATGTGTTAACATGACAACGTTTGAGCTATGCTCTAATGAAGAGTCATTTATATTTCCCAGGAATCCATAAAAGAGCCAATTGCAGAGTTCAGCAGCAGAACACTGGGCAGGTGCAGAAAATGCATACTTGCAATGCGGTCCAATCTTTCTTCTTATGCTCATGGTTAGTTGGAAAATTCCTCACCAAAAAAATTATGGGGAAGATGGTATGTATCTTTCAGAACTTGACTTAATACAGACAGTGATTTTTTTGTGCTAGGTGAAATGTCCAGAAACATGAATGAGCAAGAAATGACCTAATCATGTTACAGAAAATACAGGAAATAATCATCATCTTGTTCTTGCAAAGCAAGGCAGGGAATATACAGTCACTTCAAATCATGTTTGATAGTGTCAGTGCTGCTTAAATTAATTTCTCAGAGGCTACAGACTGATCTCATGATTTGTGCTGATGGGCTCACAAAATGCAAGTTAGCCGTGGTCACAATATTACTGTTCCCCAGATAATGTATGCCTCGGGAGTACAGCTCTCTGGACCCCTACTTAGATAGGTACCATCAGAAAATTATCCAAAACCTGAGGAGGGACAGTGGCATGAGAACTATGGTACAGTCTGGACTCCACTATGTGACCTTGGGGAAATTACTTTCTCTCTCTGTACCTCTTCTCCTTCTAACCTTTCATGTGTCTGATGTATTCAGGCTGAGGTCTTCAGGGTCAGGCACTGTCTCTCCTACTTATGCATGACAGTTTTATAAAAACGCTCAGCCCTGGGCCACCTGGATTTAACAAGTGTGACACAAAAATCAGCTGCACTAAGGAAAATTGTACAGATACAGTTCACATGTATAAATTCACTGCTGTAATGTGAAACAAACCCACTGGGCTCTCAAACTCTCTCTCCTTTATGCCATGAGTAGATGCAGCAATTTTATGGCTATTCCAGTTTTGATAGACCCACTTTCTTTTTCCCTCCCAGTTAGAAAGAAACCTCTCTGGTTACTATAGCCACAAACCATGCTGAATATTAATGTGAGCAGGAAAATACTTAATGACATCCTTTTCACATGACTTAGAGAAAACACGATCAGATCACATGCAAATGCATGACCAGATCACAGTAAACAGGCTATCAACTATGCTTTGGAACCTGCTGCAGGAGCAAAAATGGGAGATAGGGACGCATGTTCAACTGAGCAAAACTCTTTGTGGATGACACAGGATTAGAAATTAGGGGCAGAAGATCCTAGTTTACAAGCCAACTAGGCACTGGATCCAGTCAAAGAAAATGTCAGCTCTTGGAGCCTGGCAAACTATTCAGTATATGCCATTTTTGTTCTAGGAGAAAGCTAGGCCTGTCTCCTCTACCTGCAAAGCTGTCTCTGGTGCATACTTTTTCTGTGCATGGAACTTCACTGTAAAAATACGAGATTTATGGTAGGGACCACTGCAAAGATACAACGCCTGAGCAGAAAATTGTGCTCACAGGACCTTTGTCACATTTCAAAGGGCAGTGGTAGACCTTTGGGAAATATGCTATAAGCTTCTCTTTATGAGGAAACATTTCTAAGTGATTAAATGTCTTTGAGCAGGCATCCTTCTGAACTATCAGGAGATTACGCTTTGATGATTCGAGACGTGTGTCCTCTGAAACTAGCCAGAAGGATTCTTCCCCTTTCTTCCAATTAGTGGAGAGAATGTCCTGTCCTTGAGATACAACTGTGAGCCAACTGTTTATGGGTAATCTCACTCCCTCCAGCCCAAGAGATCAGATGCAGAGAGAAACATGGTGTACTATTCCTCATTAGCCAGTGTGAGAAGCAGAAAAAGCACAGGTGTCCCACAGATTCTAGGAAATTCTTCTCAGGTGTCTGCAAAGCATCAGGATATAATGACTGTTTTTTGCTTAATTAATTAAAACAAGCTACAATCACTTGTTGCCCGGACAATTACAACTTAGCTCTTATATAAAGAATAAAATTTTGGCCCCTAAGCTCATTTGGCTTGAGGAAATTTATCTGAAGATGAATTCTGAAAGCTTCTGACAACCACCACAAGCCATGAAAACCTGAGTGCTAAACCCACTGTGCTGCTCGTGGGGAACCGGCACTAACACACACAAAGGCACTTCTGCTGCTCTACCAGCCACGCTTGCTCCCTCCTCGGAGTCTCTCTGGGCCATGCTAAAGATAAACAGCCTAAACACAAGACTTCAAAGCTGTGGTGTTTACAGAGAGACACGGATTCTGCCTCTTCAGGAGAGCTGACTCGTTGTCCCATGACCAAGGACACTGCATGCCCCATGCCAGCTGATGCTGCAGCACACAACAGCAGATGAAGGGATAATCTCCCCTTACACCACACCACCATAGCCTTTAGGAGCTCAATAAATTTAGCAAAACTTGACAGAAATCATTACAAATCGGTCTTTCACTTGGTCAAAGCAGCTGGATTAACAGCCTTGGAGGCTGATATGGTTTGCTCCTGGACTACTGTTCTGCTTCCTTCAGGCACGACCTTCCCCATGCCTGCGCTACCTCCAGACACACTGAATTTCCTAACCTTGCCTCTAAAGGGAAACATGGCCACTGGGGTGATGCGCACTAAGACAGGCTTAAGAATGGATGAGAAAGAAGCAGTTGGCTAAGTAAGCCCCTCACTGCCTGTGTAAGAATTTCTAGCCATGGGAAAGTAAGTATCTGTACTGCCATGCCCCAAAACCTGTGGTGTGCCAGCTGCCTAACAAATAGCCCAGGTCCTCGAGATGATTGTAAAATGATCCAGCTTTATGAAGAGACAGAAAATTTTACTGACACCAAGCCATGGATTTAACTAGGAGCCATAGACAAGATGGCTTTCAGATGTGTCTGACCTGGGACTTTTCCTGTTTTCAGAAACTTGACGCTGTTGCCCAGTTGCTTTTTTAACAAAGCAAACTGATTGCTTCTCCCTGTTGACTTTGCTTCTTGTTATGCTTACTGGGATGCATCATCACAGATCCTAAATAGTTTACTTGCAGGTGATTGCTGGGTCTACAGAGTGGAAACCATTGCATTTCTGGTTTTAAAGTTCCTACCTTGGCACAGGAAAGGTGGGATCTAAGGCCTCAGGACTGCATACCATAGGCCCCAACGCTACTGCAAACAGCCACGTACAGTTAATTCCTCCAGATTTATCCTGCTAAGTGACTTGAAGTAATGTGATTTCATGTTTTTATATGAATATGTCTGAATAGTTCTGATTGTACCTCATGGCATATATAAGATTCAGTAAACCCAGGCCATGAGCTCTAAAGATTCCTAAGATACAGCAGGGCCTTACATTGCTAAGGTACATCAAAAGCATTTAATGCTGTCCTTCTATTGTCCTGCCCTTCTCAGCCTGGCAGAAAACTAAAAGAAGCCATTCTCTTCAGCAGATCTTACAAGGACACTAGCATAATGCCCATGTAGGATATCAGAATCTGGCCTGTTCTCTCTGCAGCAATATGTGAACAATATTAACCAGAGGTGAGACTTTGCACAGTGGGAGGATAGGGAATTTAATTGTTTTAAATTAAAAACCAAAGCAAACAAGCAAACCGCGAAAGACTGGAATATCCTAATAAGAAAGGAATAGGCATGTTTTCCATATATTGATTCTCACAATTATGAGGGAAGATCTGCCAAAAACTTTTACCAGGGCATGCAGCAGCACTCACAGGGGTTGGAAACTGTTGTCCTTCTTTATTTCTCTAACCAGACCTGTCCTTTACAGGCCTCAGCGATGACCTTGCCAGCAGATGACAGGCTGTACTGTGCTCAGAGACACACTTTTTACCCCAGTTAAGTTGCTGTTCTCTTTCATCTCAGTCATGCAGCTCCGGAGATCCACTGCTGATTGTTAGCAGTTTTCACAATACTCTTACACTTCTGCTAGGCTCTGTAAGAGAGGACACGGAGTCCTCACAGTAGTGCTATTCTCATCCAGTGTCTTTTTGGTGACTTCATTTCCAAAGGGAAACAAATGATTTCACAGAAAAACTGTGACTGGCTCCAGTGTGGGGGATGCCAGCCCATCAGTATGCTGTGCCTTGGGTAACAGCAAGAGGAATATGCTGTTGTTTAGAGCAAGCAATCCTTGCTGCATGAGATGGAGACAAAGAAATATGTCATGAGAGACAAATAGACAGAACTATTCCAAATCAGAAACATTTAAATAAAGTCATTCTCAAGCTGTGGTCTGCATGTTAACAGCACTGACAGCTTACAAGTTGCTCTCTTTTCTTTTTGCATCCAAGTGAGAGAAAGATGAAATCAGATGGGAATTTGAAGGCAGAACCAAAAAAAGTAGTAGTAGCTGGGGTCATGAGTTACGTTTCACAGAAGCAAAAACAGTTGTCACATGGGAGACACATCCTTGCTCACATGTATTTTCTCCACTATCTTTTCCACATACAATTGCTACAGTGCAGTATCACTGCAGTTACAAAGAAATGAAACAGCAGTTCCTGAAGCAGTATAAGGACCATTGAAAAGCTGGGTTTAACATTACAATGGAAGAGCTTCTTGTTACTGATGTGAATATTCACAGATTTTGAACAATTTCGTTTCAATTTACTAGAAGCAGTTCTTTTTAAAATCTTCCTTATTTTTTGTGAATTAACAGCTCATCCAAAACACAGCAGTCAGTGAAATGATTCTTAGCAACTAGCAAGCTTTGCGGTAGGAGAGATTACCCTTCAATTAATATGCTGCTTTACAGTAAGCTGAATAATCTTCACCTAAAATCTTCTAGTTTCCAAAAAAACCCCAAACCAACCCTTTTATTTCAACAGTGTTGGAAAGACACCACAACTGTGTTTACAACCCTGAAACAGCACAATGATTAGCACAAATTGGAAAGCCTATGCAAACAAATAGCTGACATGTCAGCAGTATCTGGGGAAAATAACTTGTGAAATTCAGCTATTCAAGCAACTCCAAATACAAAGCCATATTACTGCTCAGCAGAGCACTTTGTTCCATTGCATCAGATTATAGTAAATGAAGAAGAAGTCACAGATCTCATGGGATTTCTATTTGATCATTTGAATGTGCCCTACACGGGAAGAGTGTTCTGCAAGTTTAGAATATTTAAAGAGCATTTTAGGTGAGATGGAAGTTGCACACTGAGAAAGCTGCTGCTTCACATGACTGATACATTTATAGTGAAGAGAAATCTGAAGCAAAACATTGCTTTCCCCTCCAGCTATAGGCACAGCTTTTGTTCCTAGGCTGAGTTTAAACAAACAAATGAAGTGGTCAATGAAAAACAACTGGGCTTTCAGCTTATAATATGGTTTCCTAAATTGTTTAATAAACCATTTTTATTTTAGCACCTCCATTTACCTGCGGCTCCCCCACCAGAAATACTGGAATAAACAATTACAGTCACCAGTGACCCAAGGTGACATGATGGGATTGCAAAGGCTTACCCAAAGTTATCAACTTTAAGACTTCATTTCTGTAAGTGAACAGTTGCTATTGTCCACGTTACCCTCTGTGAGGCACCTGCAAGTTGTATGCACCTACAAAAGTTAGGAATGCTCCATGTTTTCCACAAATACATGTACATGGTGCAAAATCCCACCCCTCTTCTATGCATTTTCCCTGGATACTCCAGGCTACATCTCTGCTCACTTGAAATCAGCTGCAAAGCCCTCTGTGAACAACAGTGATTATCCTAAAATGCTGCACATGGAAATGAAGAAACAAGGTGTACTGAGCCAGGGCGCAGGAACTGAGTGTAAGCCTTGATAGAGACAACTAGATCCAAAATAGTTCATCCACAACATCAACAACATAAAGCATGGTAAATGGAAAGCCAGCAAGGGTCCACTGAAGCGTAACACCACCTGGAGGGGCCAGGTTCTCCTATAAAGCTGTGCTTAGCACACACGGGGGATGTTTTGCTCCTGAGCTTTTCCAAAGCAACATGTGGATTTCTCTGACAACCAATTCCTTCATTTGCTGGCTAAGGGAGAACAGAGGGAAAGGTAACCTTGTAGGTTGCCAGAGTTGTGAATGGTCTTTAATGATAGTCTCAAATGTAGCCATAGCTGGAATTAACTCATATGTTAAGAGCATAATTCATGGATCTAGAAGGATGAGCTTGAGACAGCATGGGCGTTATAGCCTCAATCTCAAGTGATTGCAATGAGCTGTTTCAAACTACTTTGCAGCTAAAATAAATTTCTATCAGACACTTAGGTTCATATTTCAGATTATAAAACGCACAATAAAGACCTGAACAAATCAGGCATGTGGAAAAACTCTTTCATGATGAACAAAGCAATCTAAGCTTCGCTTTCCCATACATCACATAACTGTAACTGTGCACATGATAACCACACTGCTACAATGTAATGATTTTAGACTTCATTGTGGCATTAGTGGGGGACCAAAAAAAATCTTGAAGCTCCAGCTTCAAGATTTTTCTGACTAACCGTTAAAATATACTTCAATTCTTTTTGAGCTCTGCATGCATATCAAGAAACCCCAGCTGCTCTCCAGACAGCAGAATAAATAACTAAGCATAGGAAAGAAAGAAAGAGACAATGCAGCACTGCATAATGAAATAAAAGGTGCCGTAAAGGATACTAATAGCGCTGAATAACACACAAAATGAGAGACGGGCAACCCCTGCCACTGTCAGGCGTGTGCTAACTGTACTACCTGGCTACAGAGACGAGCTTGAGGCTTAGAGAAAGTGTGGATATGGCCTGAGAGAATGAAATGTAAAACTCTTTCCATCTCACTGATGAAGATATGAAACAGAGAAGCCTGGGGAAATCCAGCAACTCCAAGTCAGAGCTGTGAATTTCAGGTCCCCTAAACTGCAGTCCAGGGACAGAATCAATCAACTGGCTTTCCTTCTCAATACTGGGTGAAAAGAGTCAATATGGTGTGGTGCATCAAAATAGCACTGCTGAAGGAACACTGACTTCCATCAAGGCTTATCATATTACCTGTGCCAAAAGAAAGGTAAGTATTCATAGCATGGATCTGTTACCTGGGACATTTACTTTTAAATCCATTAATTAAACATGCACAACCTATAGTTTGATTTCTAAAAATTATTTCTGCCCTTCTGCTAGGAATCTAAACATGACTCAAATAGCACACACTCCTTCCTTTGGTTCAAGTAGGTGGAATCACTGTTTAAGCTAAGGTACAGTGACAGATTCCTACTTACACTTCTGGACATCTGACAGTAAGGTTTCTTTTTATAGCCTTAGAGCTGAGTAGACATGAAAAATGAGGTATTAGGCAAACTGAATAGCAGTTTGCCTGAATTTTTATGGTAAAAGTTATTTCACAATAGAAACTCGCTACTGTAGGGGCACTGCAAAGCAACAGAAGAAAAGCTTCATGACTGGATAAAAACGAAGTAGTGTACAACACAGCAAGGCAAAGCAGAGTGAAGTGAGAATGACAGACAATACAGCACAGGTCCAGAAAGGTGGGAGGGAAGTCTGCATTGTGTGTCTAAGCAGAAAATTCAGGCAGGAAAGAAAAAACTAGCACTGTGCCATTCAGTAGCCAAAACAATTTCCTGCAACGCTGCAAATAAATAGGCAAGTTGACGTTTGGTGTTTTGGGGTCGTCATTTTTGCTTTTGGTCCATTAGTGTTTCAGAGCAGTTTTGACTACTGGAAAACCAAAGTCTTGGGCTGGTGAAAACAAAGCTTGCATCCAGGCTCAGACCTCCACATTTGTTTTGAATCACGAAACTGACACAGTTAATTTGCACTGCGCATTTTCTGATCTCTTCTTGACAACTGCTCTTGACACTGTCAAGGAGAAACCCACTGACACCTCAGAGGTGCACACAGAGCATCGCAGAAATCTAGGTGGGCACCCAAATATTCCAAGCGTGCTTCTCCTTTCAAAAACACATCTGTAGGCAGTTTTTAGCAAGGCAGGCCCTAAGGCAGGAAAAACACAGCTGAGCCATGATGAGCTGACCCTCATAAATTGCCTCTCTTGCATTCATCCTGCATCTCAGAAATCAAACTCCCTTTTGGACAGCATTTCAGGGCTCTGAATTGTCCTTTCCAGAAAAGTCCTTCTTCTTTACATTCCTGCCTTTGGGAATTTAACCCAACTCCTTGTAAGGCATGCGAAACATCTGGCTTTAAAACAAAGCCCTGGATCCAGTTACCTCATCTTCATGGTTTTCCATGAGGAACCTGCCTCAAAAAGCAAAACCAAGGTAGGTTTGCAGCTTGCCATATTCCAGCCATAGCAGAGGACATGTACGTGAACCCTTGTTGCATACTCCCAAAACTCCTCACATAATCTCCCTGTGTTGACCTTTGCCAGGCCATCTTGACAGAATAATCTGCAAGCTCCAGGCAAACACAGCCAACTGTAGTTGAAGATGAAGAGCCTATTTTCATCTATTATAAGAAATCACTTGTCTGCAACTGCCTCCTTAATGTTATATTTCAACTTCAGCTGATATCATTTGCATTTTATAGCTTCATAGTTAAATAAATTTAGTTCAAAATTTATTAACAAGTGTTGCTCCTATTTCTAGTTACCCTCCAGAAACAAGTTAGAGAGTTGCAGCCAAAAAACCCGTACATGAATCTCAAAGCCAGATCTAATTTATAAGGTTGATTCCATCTCTACAGGATATCAAATTCAGGCACTCAGTAACTCTAGATGTAGAGCCAGGTTTTGAACACCTAGATCCAGAGTCTTTAGACCCAGTTTTACCCCTCCGTAACAGCCTCGATGGAAACGTGATCAGAAAGTGTTGGTTAGTTTGTGTTCCTCTCTTGTTATGCCAATTAGCAGAGCCCTGTGGGTTTTGGATGCTAGGCGTTACACTAAATATTACAGCTTTCTCTTCCAAAACAGTTCAGGTTTATGACTGGCTTTCTGATCAGCAACAGGAGGAGACACTCTGCTGACAAAAGTCAACCTTTCAATCACAGTTACTCATATCAAATTACACTGCCAAATGAGGTCCAAGAAAACGGGTTTCTGCAGTAGGTGCTATCAAGTCAGAGGAAAACGTGGACTTCTCTCAACCATGCAAAACCACTCATTTTCTTTCTCTCCAAGCATGCACACATAGCTCTTGCAGGAACAGAGGGAGAGGCTTTCTTAATGACTAAAAAAAAAAAAGAGTGAGAATGATTAAAAACAGCCTGAGAAGACTGCAAAATAAGACTAGAAATGGATCTCTATCCCACAGTACCTTACTAATGGAGTTTGGGGTCTGTGGTGTTTCATCCTTCAGCGGTGATATGCTGTTTCCTTCCAAGTCTTTTCCTGCAACAGAGAAATGTGATTCAGAAACTGAGAAATTCTGTGCAAAATTGTGGCTACTCATGGCCTTAGAAAGGCTCCTGCTAACAGCAAGCAAGAAAGGCTGTCATGAGCAGGAGCAGGCGCACTGGGATCACAGAGAGGGATCTTGCAGAGCTTGAAATAGCCTGGATCCACGTGCTTGGGCTATGCAACAAGTACTGCTTAGAAGTTAGGTCTCAAAACACTGTGGTAAACCAACATGATGGTTGCAAAGTTCAGCATATGAAGGCTGGAAAAAAGTCCCAGAAATAAGGTTTTTATGCATCCTTAATCAGCTCCCTTCTGTGTCTGCATCATGATGCAGTCTTTAATTACATTACCACAGTCTGTTCTCTTCTTACATACCCCATGCCTCATTCAATGCAAATAATAAATGGAATTCAGTTAATAAACAGCTATTCAATACATTATCCTCCTTGGTCAGTATCTGGCAACTATACACAGATGCTCTTGATAGCGTGCTTTGTTTGACAGATAATAACCATGATCGTAACACATTACAGAAGACAGAACAGCATCTGGACATAATTAGTAAAACAGAATTAAAGAAACCTGCAGAAGATCAATGTCTTGAGACCAAGCTATTTGTTAAAATAAGAATCTTTTTCAATTAACAAGACATATTAATGATCACTATGACTTTTCCCCATCATTGTAGAGATATTTCCACTACCCAAATATATTAAACTTACAGTACATTGTACACTTTATATACTAGTACGAGTGTGTGTAGTCCCAGTCCAAGCAATAAAATGTAGTAATAAATTCTGTTCTTTTTGCCAACTGTCATCATGTCCTTACAGTAAAGGACAGCATCGCACTCCTATTAAAAAACAGCCAAAAAATTAGCATCTGATGAGATTAGCTTTCTAGTGCCAAGGCAGTCATTGTTATCCAACTGCAATGTAGTTCTCTTCTCAAAATCATTTGCAACCAGAGCTTCAGAATACTGAACACAGTAAAGAACCACTGAACCAGTGAAATACAACCCATTTGTAGCACACGTGCAAACCTGGGAGCTGTTAAAATCATTTCTAAACACTGTGTGGACCAGTCTTAGAAATGTCACCAAATCCAAAACCAGGAAGGGAAAACCCTGATTCTCCTCAAGTCAGCAGAAGTTTTCACAGATGTGCCAGAAGCCATAATGTCTCCTGGAGTTTTCAGAGCAGCCATTTAAGAAGCCAAGCACCATTAAAAAAGCCATTCACAGAAGCTTACTAAAAAATAAATATCCTCTTGGCCATGTTCTGCACTTTCATCACGGGACATGTAAGAGAACCAGCAAGTTCCATTATGACCAGAACTGCAACTGTGCTACAGGGTTTCACGGATAAAGAGACAAGACAAAACCCATGCGCTTCTACAGGTGCTAATATGTAGTTTCGTGTATCAACTCTTAAATTTAAGAAAAGGCTTTGTGGGACAGCTGTCCCTAGAAGGTGTTCAACTTATCACAGTTGACTAAGGGTGGTGGGGTTTTCAGGTGTTTTTCACTCTGTGGCACAGTGCTGTGCTGTGACACACGCACATAGACATGCCAGTGCAGAAAACAAACACTTCCAACTGCAAGAAGAGACAGCACCCCCATTGCACGAGGACCTCAAGCAGAAGAAGGATCTACGCAGTCACATGGGAAAGTGGTGCAACAACAGGGAACCTAAATCTTAACCTAGTTTCTTAACTGTCACTCCTCCCCTTGTAACATTGAGCCCTAAATAACACACTTTGAAACTCATTGTCCATGGGCATGAAAAAATCACAAGTGGCCAGATATTTTACAGTCCCCTCATGTTACCATGTCAGCTGGGTTGGCCATAAGCACTGCTGTGCACAAATGAGTCCAGTATCTCTGTACTTTTTCTTTCTCTGATGGTGCTTTCCTCTGTATAGCCCCCACTCTCCCTGGCAGAGGCAGGGAAGGTTGGAGTAAACTCACAAAGCCATGTAACTGCTGCACTTATTTCCCATGAAGTTTTTCCTGAATATGTATGGGAAAGTAACATATGGTCTAAAAGTTCAAGCAGAGTTAATGGGAATTAGCTGCTGCCTGCTCTGAGGGAATGGTATCTATTAGCATAACAGAATTCACATCCATTCTTTATTATGTCTCATTTCTTAAGAAAGCTTAACTCCAAGCTGGATGTGAGAGACTTCTGCCTTCTCTCAGTAATACAATTAAAAGGATTTGCACCTGAACAATGAGATTTTCACTGGACCATCCTGCTCACAGAGCATTATTAAAAGCGGGAACATGCAACTCTTCACTTGTGCCATATTACTTACAAGGTTTGTAAGATATGTTCATGGAGCAGTATATACAGGTTTCTGACACCAAATTCATTAAGCCTATTGGCACTTGTGAAACAAAGTCTGTTTTTTGGAGGAGAACTATCACAGTTGTCTGTCTCAAGCAGATTGCTGAAGGAAAGCCAGACCCTGAAACAACGTCCAAGTTCCTCAAAAACCCACACACATAGTTAAGTGCACAGAAAGCCCGTAAGTGAGAGCCCCACCCAGAGCACAATGGACAGAGCCGCCTGGAGAAAATAAATAGGAAACCGTGTAAAAACATAAAAGAAGCTAAATATTAACTGGCTATAGAAGCCGAAGTTCTTTCCTTCTTGATCAAGAAAACATAATGCTCACAACAGAAATAGAGCTGAATCTCTCCTGACTTAAGGTTCTGGCTGCGAGAAGGGTCCTCCACAAAGTAGCCCAGAAGTTTTGCACCAAATAATAAAAAGTATTTTGGGAAGGGAATCAGTGGTGCCTATGGAAACGGCCTTCATCACGTCATGAAGAAACCTGCCAACACTCCACAGCCTTGTGGCTACAGAGTAGAATTACTGATACCTTCTTTTATCCCTCTACTGTCACGCATAGGAAAAATCAGTATTTAGTCACTTTCCAGAATAGGACCTGTTCCTTCTCTTTGGGGTTTTGGTTGTTTTTTCTGGGCATCAATCCTACAGGTACATTTGCCTTTCTCTTTTATGAAGAATGATACAGCAAGCATGACTGATCACTGGTAATGGGAAGCAAAATTACTGGGTTGCTGAGGAATTCATGATTAGCTCCACACAGCATGAACTATTATTTTATAGGCTTTCTGATAAAGTATCTGGATAACTACAAGAGGAAATAGAGGCTCTGATGCGTGGCAAAACTATTGCAAATGAAACCCATTACTGCCGTAAATATCAGGCACGTGGCCCAATGTGTACACTACGCTGAAATTCAGTTCTGTGTATCTATCACAGTAAAATTCCCCTATTCATGAAAGTGCATCTCTTAGGATGCAGATAAGGTAACCTAACTTTTTGTTTAATGACACTGTGTGATCTTGCAGCCTAGTCAGAAAGAGAGATTATCTAAAAACTCTTTTACTTGCTCCCGCAATAAATTCCCTGTCCTCTGAAAGATAAAGATTTTCTCTCCTTATTGCTAAATGAAACAGACATGGACAACATGAATTCATGTCTCTCTGTGAACTCCCTTTAAAATTCCTCAAATTTCTTCTAGTTACCAGAATCATCAGCATTTCTGTACGCAAGCAAGAGGCAGAAAATCCAAAGTGTTACTTTAGAAGGCACCCTCTGCATTTCCCTCATTTCCTTAAAAAATGTCCTTTTGATGATCTGAATCTTCTTAGTGTAGCTTGCCTGAGGTGTAAAGTCTATCACTCCCTTCTCACTGAATTTTTTACTTGCACACCTCCATTGTTGGATGGTAATCCTAGGTGTTGGTGCCATGAGACCTGCAGCTCCAGCCACCTCACAACCAACCAAATTCCTGGCAGGAAATCACTGGGCTCTGCTGCCTGTGCTGCCTACAGCACCCACCCAACATGATCAGCCCAATGCCCTCGTAAAGAAAATTTGCTGGGGAAAACATGGACCACTGGAAAAGACTCAAGAACAGAAAGTTCATGTAAAACATCAGAGAAAAATGAGGGACAGAGAAATACTAGATGCAGCTGATGGATGTGGACCTGTGGCTTATCTGTGGTGATAGCTGCAACCTTCAGAGAGACAGAAGATGAGGGGAAGCACATGAGGCTCAGAGGAAAATGAGATAGAAGCAGCAGCAAAGGAGTGAAAGGAGAGTTCACCACAGGAAATGGCAAATGAATGTGAAGAATAGCAGTTGCTTCTTACAGGAGAAGTGAGGAAAACAAAAAGAGAAGGCATCTCTGTGGGACCAAGAAAGAAGTGAAAGGAGTGAAAAAAAAAAAGTAAGGATAGACAAAACCCCAGACTCTCTGCAAGAAATTCCCTGGCTGAAGCATTAACGCCTGTTTGTTAAGAAAGGATATTCTCTCCTCTACAAACTCTTTGCCTTATGCTGTCCCTTTGCAACACAGAGCTCCCGCCTTTGCTGACGACACTGCTAGAGGTTACTTAGGAAAACCGTGCAGCAGAACAAAAGCTCCAGCGTGGTTCAAGGGACTTGTTCTGCTGAGCTTAACAAAAGCTGTTTGGTATGGCTGCCAGCAGGGATCAAGGAGAAACAAGGTGACGGGGGAAGCTGAGGAAAAGATAAACTCTTCCAGCTACCTTCTCCATCCTGACAACCTCAATTTTCCCTCATGTCTGAAAGATTACAGCACTGAAATACCTCTGTGAGGAATTCAGTAGCTTTTTTAGCACTGAAAATGCTGGTAAGAACTGAAGAAAACTCTAAGCTATGGTTCTCCATCTCCCCAGAGCAAGAGGAAGTGCCTATAGCCTAAAAAATCAGCCCTTAGGCTCCCAAGGTCAGAGGAAGTGCAACAGCCATTTAGTTGCCAGACATCTGTATGGACTGTACTTAAGGCAGATAGCCTTTCAGAAGTCCCTATAGGTTGGAAAAGTAAGAGATTTTAGGTGTTCCACTTTCAAGCTGTTTTCAATTTGATTACCAAAAGGTTGTTGAAGCTTCTAGCGACCTCACTGACAGCCAGGATTAGTCAGCACTGCTGAAAATAGTCTCCGCATTGCCTTGAAGCAGATACCCACAAACAGAAATACCTGCAAAATCAGAAGCCCTTGATACCTTTGCTCTTAAAACCAATTAGCTCAGGAAACCCAGATTCTGCTCATCACCTGTGAAGCCCAGAGAGTCCGGCAGGTGTTACATGTATATGAACATGGAAACCTTTTGACAGATGCTATGTTCTTTCCCTAGACACCAGTGTTTTGAATGCTCATGAAGGCGCTGTGACGTTTGAATATTTAGTACTGACATGGCAGCTGCAAATGACAGCTCTACAAACTTGTGACTGTTCCCTGAGGCACTTATTTACAGTCTGGAACAGAAGCATTGTCTGCAGACCACAGTCAAAGAAAGACTGGAATGTTCACTGTGAGAAACAAATTCTGAAACAATAAAATAAGCTCTATTTCTTCCAAAAAGGAAAATTTCAAAACTTCAAAAAGGAAAATTCAAAACAAAAGAGACACAAAGAGAGCACTTAAAAGTCAGTGTGTCATTCACTGCAACCTGTCAAGATTCCTGGTACTTGTAGTGCTTGTAGGCATTTACAGAACATTAACTACAGAAAGTCCGCTCTTGTAATATTTATCCAGGGCTCTAAATCTGAGCAGGGAAACTTGTCATTAAACGGCTTAAAGTGGGGCCAGCAAATCTCAAATGAGTCCCATGATTAGAGTGAAATATATCAAGTGCTACAAAGTCAAAGCACCCCAAAACATTAATCAACTTTGAAATGTGAGGCCATGCAGTGTTCAAAAGTTTATGAACCCCAACTCTGATGCCCTCCATTCCCACTTAATGTCATGGCAGTGAAAGACAACAACATCATGAAGCAGCACCCTCTGCAACCAGTAATACCTGTGTTGTAAAAGTCTCTCTCGTATTAACTTGTTTCTCTCTGTTTCCTGCCAGCATGCTAAAATACCTACTTCCAGTCAAGCAGCTAAGACATGTTACTTTCTGCAGTGACACACCAGAAACCAACCTGGGCTGAGTGGGTAGATGTCATTTTCAGTCCCGAAGAACAGATTGCGTGTCAACTTGCGAGGGTCAACCTTCTGAGGGGTGGACGAGGCCGGACAGAGGGAGAACCTGCGGCGGAGAAAGTTCTCCTCCTTCATGGCATGAGTTGTGGGGGTTTTCTGAAAATCAAAGATAGAAATAACAGTTCATTTCAAGACACAGGAAATCAAAGTTTCACACCCAGATGACTCCACTGTTTCAAAGCTGCCTAATCCTATGTAACGTGACAGATCTTTTTATAGTGACAGAAGGCTACGGAGGAAGAAAAAGAAAGTGATATTAGTTTGAAGCTACAACCACTGATTTGCTGACTCTCAGTATTTGAAAACTGCAGGGAAGCAGGACACTGCTCCTTGGTGAATCCTGGCAGTATAACACCCACGTGCCTACATGGATCTATCTAGGATAACAGCTACTTACTAGCTCTATCCAGCTCACAGTATCTAAAATTCATGGGGGTTTTTTTTGGTTTTGGTTTTGTTTCTGTTTGTTTTGTTTTGGGTTTCTTTAGGTTTTGGAGTCTCTTTCGTAAGTGCAACTCCATTGGTTTCAGTGCATTTACACCACCTCCACAAAACAACATTGGATCGGAGCTGCACAGAGGAAGAGGAATCAGCTGCATGAGCTGCAGAGAGCAGCAAAATAAGAGACAACATCAGTGCTGCTTCTGCCCTTATTTCCAGTTACAGCACACCTAAATATTTTCAGGTTTGTTTAAAACAGCATTTACATCAGCTTTGCAGTTTGATCAGTAATATAAACCTTGCTACTCTATGAGTGTAAAGAACATCATTTTTCTCCCCAAAAGCCTCCCTGCATCCCCATACAAGAGCCTGGTGGTACTGTGCTCTTTACTACCACTTGGCTAGAATATTAGACTATCCTAGCTGTAATTAAAGGTTTCTTTTATACCCATCCAACAAGCAGTTCTTTCTTACCCTTTACAAACAGATATTATGACTGTCTCCTTCCTGAGTTACAAGCTTTATCCTCTCTGCACGTGCAGCCAGAGGCAGGGCTCTTGCTAGCAGTAAGAAGCATTAACCCAGCCTTTGGGTGGGTGTTACAGACCCCAAGGTCTGCTGCTTCTCCAGGGAACAGTAACTGAGGTAAGAAAAATCCTTCAGATGGTACATATTTCCTGAAAAGAGCCTCCACCTTTTCCCATCTCTTTTAGGCCAGTAGCCTAAAGAAAACAAAGGGGAAAAGCTGCCCTGAGTTGCAGTGCAGTTCAGGAGGGCAGGACTAACCTACATGTAAGGTGACCTTTGTGGCACTAGGTCGAAAATGGGCTAGAATATCCTGCCCTGCCCTTCCTTCTCCCAGTACCACTCCAGTGCTTGTGCTGGTCCAAATGCCCAATTTAATGGGGCACCATCAGTGGCTTCTTAGAACTCAGCCTTCACAGCTGAGAAGCTGCATGGGGGGTGCCATGAACACACCCCGACATAAATGCCCCTCCTGTGTGTTATCTGAGCTGTGTCCCTTTGCCTGCTAATTTCTGTAGAAAATAGTCTCCAGGTTTCAGGTTTTGCAATTATTATTTTATTTACACAGCAGACTGCATTGTCTTTAAAAATTAGCTGTGATTTGCACGGCAAGAGAGAATCTGCTCCTTTTTTCCTGAAAGAGACTGCCTCAGTGCCCAAGAGCTTAATTTGATCTACATCAGCCTGGACTCCAGCAATGAACATGGGTTACCAAAACCACTTGGAGAAGCAGGTCTTTCTGAATCCATCTTACCATGCTTGGATGGGTGAGCCATCAGATGTGAGGGCTAACATCTGCAAAGGGGAAAATATGTAGCTGTTGGGGCTAGTCTTAAAAAGGGCTCCCATAGGCCACATAGGTGCAATTTGAAGGGGATACATCTCCCCTGCTGTGTCCACATCATCCACAGAGGGTGAATTAAAGTTTGTGAAGTGCTGAGGACACAATGCCCCCCAAAAGCTGCTACATGTTTTCATGTACCCCCTGTGAAGTGGCTGCAAGACACTACAGATTCAGTAGCAGCATTTCACCATAAACACTTTGCACAACTCTTGATGAAAGGCCTTGAATTTGGGTGCCAGGACATGGATGGCATGCTGGACAGGGCTGCCATGGAGCAACCCTTCACACAGCACCTCCCGTCAGGCTGTGTTTCAGGCCCATGGTGTGTGATGACATCTGGGTGAAATGAGGTGGCTGCAGTGCCTCCCACTCACTGCTACTCTGCCTTCTGTCAGTTCAACTGCCCAGCAACACTCCCCTGCAAACATACATCCCGGGTCAAAGAGTCCCCAGGCTCCCACTGCAGTCAACGGCATCTCCAAAGCAGCAGGTAACTGAGCTACCTAACATTTAGCAATGTAATTGACCCTTCTTTTTGCATACTCTTGACTGCATACAGCTGGGTGGGGAGAAGATGCAAAATTAAAGCTAAATTTAAAAAAGGAAAAGAGAAAGAGGAGGAAAATGCAGCTAGTTACATGTCTGGAAGTGAAATATTTAAAAATAATCCACATCTAAATAGCTGGGTTTGGAATGCTAACACTGAACTATTTTCTGCTCTTGTTCCCAGAAAGACAGTTTCAACTCTCCACCTCTACAACTGCTCATAAGTGGCTCAGAACAAAGCAAATCCATGGGATACTCTCCTCCAAAAGCAGTGACCCATCAAGGCCAAGCTGTCCGTGGAGGAAGGCATTCAGAAATCCCAGATCCATCCAGTTGCAAGTTACAAACACAAAACATCTGTCTATCCAGCTCTTATGCCCTGCTCTCGTGGTGGAGACTCTTCTTGACAGAATAACAAAAAGGCTGCATTCAGCATCATTTTGTCTCTGTAATACTGTGAGCCACACCAGTGGAGAACTGCCAGCCAGCTCACACTGATGTTGATGGCAAAACCCCTCCAGGTACCTGAGCAAGAGCAGCCTCTAAACTGAGTTAGACATAGCAGAACACTTCTGTCAACTGATGCTATATTTACTATGCAGAGAGACTGATGCTCCAGTGTTTCCCTCATCTATTATTTCACACTATTCAACCAAGGGATAATTGACAGGATCACTGTGCTGATGCTCACTTGTTCCCACACTTACTTAAGCCACAGGCTTGACAGTAAGATATCTGGACATCTTGTTCAACCAGGAGCACCCACTGGGCAATAACAAAGGGAAGACTTGAGAGAAGTCTATGATCTGCTCTTCTCTTCTGTATCTCAACACAAACTTGTGGCAGCAACTTATCTCTTTTTAACCATAAAAATCAATTTAAGTAAGTTCCTCTTAACTGTGTCCTTTCCGGCATAAGACCTGTGATTGAAGCTCCCTGAGAAGAGCTTCTCAGTGTGTCTGTCATCCACACACAGGCAACCATGCACCACACCATGTCATCAACATCCCAGACTGTTTTTCAAAGATCACCTAACAGTGCATTGCTTCAGCTCACTGGCACCAATCATTCCTACATTTGACTCTCATCTAGACAGGTCCTGATGCCATCCACATTTTAATGGGCTGCACTACAACTAGAAGCTGACAGCAGCAGAGTTGCTCATTCAGTGTGCTATACAGTGCAGTTTAACTTAATTTTCCTTTATTTTGGGTAAAAGAGAAGACTTGTTGGCCTGCAGCTTGTTCTCTGAGGCTGCACCATCTTAGATTACTATATCATTTTATCAAAAAAGGTTGAGATGGACAGCCTCACCCTACAAAACTTTATGCCATTGTGCAGTGTAAAGTGCAGCACAAAATCACAGAAAAGAACATTTTTTTTTTTATTAGTTTTTTTTTTTTAGTACATTAGACACTTTCTTCCTTGTTGGGAGAAAATGTAGTCCATACTATTAAGGTTCCATAATACACCTGAAATATATGGCTTGATTTCTGAAAGATACCTCTGTGTGTATGCATCTGTATCTGTCCTTTTTATCCTCCCTCCTGGTGCCTTTTGTATCACTGGCAAAAGTAAAGAAAATCCAACAGGTGTTAGAAAACTTGAAAACATTAGCCTCTTGAAAGTTATGTGAAAATCAGATGCTAAAGGAAGGAAACTGTATTGCTGTCCTCTGAAAGAAGGGTAGTACTTGTATCCAGCTATTTCCAAACCTCACTGAATCCAGCAAAAGCCACAAATACATAAGAAAATGAGGCTTCATTAGCTCACTCAGAGAGCTACTTCTTGTTTCTGCCCATAAGGGTCTGCCTGCCCAAGCTAGCTTCAAATTACATAAAGCTCATGAGAGTTGAAGGGATGCTGAACAGTAGATGTCAGGGGCAGTTTTCCAAAGGGATCTAACAGGAAGGTGGGAGGTGTGATCAGTGTTTTCACACCAGGGCTCTTTAGATGCCTAAATCCAGCCTCTGTCCAGAATCACCTTTGTGAAATAGAAGAGTATGAAGGGTTCCAAGAGTGTACCCTCGTAATACATCTGCTTTTACACCATTAACGCATGATTATCTAGAAATCATACAAAAATTCACTGGTAAGGAAGAATCTAGTAAGAAATAAGCATTCATAGACGACAGATAGCCAGACAAGAGTGCTTTTGAGTTTCAAATCTTTCATGTCTGATTTGAAGACAGCATTGCAGTTCTGAAACCCAAATCTACTTCTAAATCAGTATTTTGGAGGCTGCTTCAGGATATGCAGATGCTTCACAGAAGCCAGTTCTGCAGAGGCTAGGGGAATAGAGAGAAGGTAAAAATCAAAATTGGGCCAAAACTGCAGAAGGCCAAAAATTGCCATTATGTTACCAAAACCACTTATATAACATAAGGTAACAAATTTCACCCACTGCTCCTGAATTCCCTCCAAATCTGGCATATGAGATAGAGAATTGTCCCAGAAAGATATTGTGCCTTAATTTGAAAACATCAACTGATGCAGAATCCGTAAGTTCTCTTAGGCAGCTAACTTCACCATGCAAAATCTTCACTCTAGCTCTTGCATGAATTTATCTGGTTGTTAGTCTTAGTAGATTAAAGCACCCTGAAGGTTGCTGCTCGGGTAATTTCTGGCCTTCTATTCTGTGCTCCTGATCATAAAAATGAAGAAAATAATATAGAGAGTAATGACAGAGCCACTAAACACAGTATTTTTTACAATTGCCCCTTTCACTTTGACAGCTCTCTAAGCAGGAATGGGCTATTAAATGTGGGCTGTTGCCGGAGCTTAAATATGAATAAATAATTCAGCAGCAAGAAATAAACTTCTTGCTAACCCTGTCTCTGAGACCACTTTATCTTTTAAAAATGAAAAATATAGCAGATGAGACGTCTGCACCAAACCCCATGAAACACAGGACAAAGGAAATGGGGAACTTCCCACTCCCAGGCAGCTTCAGGAACAGGAAACGTAAGAGCAATGGGGCAAGAATGAAAGTTATTTTATCAGCAAACCTCGTGGCTGCCATTAAGGCAAATGGGAACTGCCAGCGCTTTCCTCTTCTGGCACCAGACCCATTTGGGGTGAAGGCAGAGACTAATACACTTACAGATGATCAACACTGGTGCAGAGATAAGTTTCATGTGGCTGCTCTGCATTTTGAGCATTTTGTGCTTGCTGGGAAGGCAGTGGCAGTGTTCAGGATCAGGCTCAATGCTTTTGGGGGTGGAATTTTCCTGGCTCCACCTTTACATCTTCTAAGTTCCCGATGTAAAATTACCACACAGCAAAACACTGTGCTGCCCCTACCCTTTGCAAACTGGTGTGTAGATTGGCTTGCTTACTCTCATTTCCAGCATTTTAAAATAGTATTGGAAACATGTACATCTCTATAAATAGTAAATTAGGGGGTTTGTACAGTCAAGAAGGCTGTGGTAGTTGCAGGGAGGGGGGCTCTTAATTTATTTAAAGCTTGTTTCAAACAACCTTCTCTTTTTATGGTCTCTAAATATTTCCCAGAAAATCAAATTAAACCATATTTTGTATTCACAGCAGTCATTCACTCCAGAATCCACATCAATGAGGAAAATCTAATCAAAAGATATCGATATTTCCTGATTCAATTTACCCTGAGGAGGTAAAAATTTCATGAACTAAAAGAGAAGGCAAATTGTTAGCAGATACATTTCTAACAATTGCAATCCTAAATACAAGGAAAAAGAGCAGCACAGACCCATGACAAGGGTAGATTATTAGTTCAGTGGTGCACTGGTGATTTACAATAGCTGAAGGGCTACAATCAATTCAGAAAGTCTGTGAAATCTGTTTCAGGAAACTCTTCCTAAAACACCTATTTATAAGACAACCAACCCCCTGCTAACAATTAAATAAAACCTGATACAGTGAAAAGTGCCAACGAAGGCAATTTTTTTCTCTACCTAATCCATGTTTTTCAGTTAGAGATATGGCAAACTTCACATATTAGAGCTAACACTGAATGTTTTTGCCTGTCATGCTGTGGGCTGGAACATCAAGCATTAAGTGTCAGCTATTCTCCAAAATTATTTGGGTCAATTATTTCTCTGTGGTGCTGGCAAGGGGACTTTTTCTCACCAGTGGTGGTCCCTGGCATGTTCTTTCTAGACCATGTCCTGCTCTGCTGGATCCCAAACCAGACCCAGAAACTCAATGGAGCCCAACTGTTTCAGTCCTTCATGTGCTCCATCCAGATGAATACACTGAAACACTGGTACTGCAGGAGTGCTCAGATCTTGTGGACTACCATACCCTCTGCTGCATGTCATACTACTCAGCGTGATGATCAGTCCAGGCTGGAAGATCTAACACAGGTTGCTGAAGACACCCATCTGCAACAAAGGAACCAAGTTACGGAAAGGAAAAGCTATAAACAGCTTTATTAAGATTATATGTCACAGGAAGGATTTCTCTCAGCATTCTGAGCAGGTTCAGGAGCATGGCTAGTTCATCCCTACAACCTAACTCAAAACACACATGCCCTGCAGAGTCCCTAAAGCTGCTGTTTTTGTGGAAGTTGCCTACCACAGCCACCCCCATCAATCTGCTCTTATTTTCTCTAAGAACAGAACAACAATCTCTTTCGATCACCTTCAGCTTTTCTGCCTGCCTTTTCCTGCACTGGGCAGCAGAAACTATGTAGTAATCAGGAGAGAAAACTATGTCTTCCCTTAATTCTCTGTAAGAGGTCTTGGTTCAAGTTTGCTTTGTATATACCAAAACATTTGCAGCTTTAGGCACACCAGCAGCATTTAGACCCATAATCTTCTTACAACTAATCTCTCTCTACTGTGAGTGCCATGTTCAAAGACCACAAACAACAGCTACAGGCAAAACCAGGCACTGAATGTCTATACTAAGAAAAAAAACCATCCCAGATCACTTGTTTTGGGGATGCCTATTTAACTTGAGACTAAGAAATCTGAAGGTATGGCCAAAACATTTTTATTTGACATGTAGGAAAACCTCATCTTCAGAATCATCTCTGGTTTGGATAAACATCTCCTGTGAGCAAACACCAGCCTATCACTAAAGCCACATTGTGTTTAGGAAAGGGATCATTGCAACCTTATGGCTTAGAAATGGACATTGTAGTAAGTACTAAATATAAAATCCTCATGTGTTTTTTGTCTTAAAACACTTGCAATTTTCTCTGTAAACATCACACTAGAGATTTTTTATAACTAAGAATATTGAGCGGATCACTGAAAAGAATGCTTAATGATTTTTGCATCCAACTCCTCTGCCCTTTAAAGTGTAGGTTTTTGTATGCAGAAGGCTATTAATTTAACAAAGCATATTGAATTTCCCACTAGCACTGAGGGGCTTCTCCTGACTTAGCAATTTCACTGGTCTTTCCCCTTGCTAACTGCGTAGATCATACCCCATTTGCTGTAATTACAACTAGTACATCAACCTTGATTATTTCCTTGGTAATGGCAAGTTCATGCAGGGTTGCAGGTTTTACCCATACTACGAGAAGGATGAGGAAATTCCCAGCACTCAGAGAAAGGCAGTAGAGAGCACCTTTCCTGCAGACCTCTGTCTTAGTCCCTTACTTTCTTTGCAGTAAATCATACTTTGCATAATCTCCTTTAGGCCTTGATTTTGGAAGTCATCTCTACTGAGCCAAGTTCATGCAAAGGTATTGAAGCACCAATTTATGCAGAAAGGTAAGGTGTTTTCTTTGAATTCTCTTCAGCCCTTTAATCCTGTGTTCTAATATATTCAACTGAAGACAACCAAAAGATAAATCACAGTTGTTCAGCATACATCAAGCACCTGAATGCTTATCCATCTCACTGAATTTGTACTCAAAGTTTACCATTATTTGTTACTGACATCTCTTGTCAGCATTCATTTAAGCAGTCAAAAAGTTAAAAAGTCAAAATGCAGATTAGCAAAGACTCCCCACCAAAACATAATGTACAATCAAGCACATGTACAATATATAGGAAGAAATGTGCCAGATCACAACTGATCTCCTAATGGAGTGGTCCTGACATGCAAACCAAAAAATTCCAGCAAGGATCCATTTTGAAACAAACTCAGGAACGAGATCCCTGACCCTAAATTTCTGTTCATCTAGAAATATTTATGTACTTGTTTAAATTAAAGTTTCTTATAGGTGACACAAGGATTCATGTGCCTATCACAGCTGCTTCTCTGCAGAGAACTCAGGAGGCTGTGGAGATACATTTACATCAAAATTAAGTTGTAAGCATGCATACATAAATTACCCTTGAGGTAGCTAGTTGGAGTAGGGTTGGTGGTGTGGGCTACAGTAGCAAGGCATGCAAGACAGGCTAGAAATGATATGTGAGAAATCAGGCAAACACCATGTAATCAGATCATTCTGAAATCCATGCTGATATCTGCTATTGAGCAAGCCTGTTCAAGTGCTCAGGTAAGCAGATAGAAGTCACCATCACACCTCTCTTGCAATACAGACCATCCCTGAATCCCTGCTGCTTGTGCTGAAGGTGTGGGCCCAGCTCCCAGCCAGCCTGCAGCAGCTTGGCAGCACATGCCCAAGCCAAAAGGCAACCCTCTCTTTGATTTCCACAGGCTCATGCACAGAGGCACAGTATGAGGTTAGGCACCAAAACCCAGTGTCACAAGCTTTGAGCTAGATAAGGAACCAAGCACGTGTTTATGAATTTCAATATAAATAATATTAGGCCTGAAGGTAAAAACATTCAACATATGACTCAAAAAATCTCCACTTGAGATGCTCTGTTTCCTTTTTATTACAATTATTAATAATGATAGTTCATCCACCAGTGACGTTTTTTGTTTGAGGTACACTGTGAACACAGTGCCTCCAAGCCTGGGCATGTCAGTAGGCACAGTTCTGAGCCAGATGAACAGTATTCACAAGTTGCAAAAAGGTAAACCACATCCACATTTGGCACATGGAGCTTTCCAGTAATCGTTTGTAACTCAGTACGCACTCTGCTTGGGGAAGTGATATCCCACAGACCCCTGTGCCCTCAAGTTTTATGCACACTAATTGCTAGTAATACCCTCTGACGACCTCCCGTAAAATCCTATTAAACTGTAGCTGCCTACCTAGGAAAACAGCTTCTTACTAACCCCATTGTTACAGCGATATCTTAGGGGCTAGAGACCCCAGGCTGTGGTAAGAATTGCTCTGATGGAGTCACTGTGACAGGCTTTTGGGAATAGGCATTCTGGTCCCGCATGGAACCTGCCATCCCCACTACCTGCAGGAGGGCTCCAATGGGCATGGCCCTTCACAGGGGGTAACAGGAGTTGGGATAAACCCATAGTGGTGAGGGAAATGTGGCATCAGGTACATGGAAACATAAACAAGAAATTCATTTAATTGTTTTACCTAAAGCTATCACAGATTTAAAGCCATGACAAGAACACCTTGTTTTGGACAGGCATTGCAGCTAAGTCATCTGCAAGCCGGCCACAGCTTCAAGGTCAATTCTTGCCTTGATATGTTCTTTAAAAAGAACGTATTAAAAAGCATCATTACAGCCTCATACCCCTATCTCAATCACATAATGAGATCATATTCCCTTTTAATGCAAAGATTCTACTTCAAGCTTTAATGACATTTTAAAAACACAGACAACTGCAAGCCTCACTGATGGCTTTCTATGAGATACACCTCTGCCTTTATATAATTACATCTAAAAAAGACTGTGCCTTGGGGCTACACTCCCACCGCATCACTACTAGGAAATACCAAGTTAATTTTAAGACCCGCTTTCATGCTTGATAGTGTCCTCCTGACATTATTGCCTTGTTTGTGAAATATTGTCCCTCTTGTAACAAAGTAAAAACCAGACTCCTATCTCAAGTCTTATTGAGCCACTTTAGACTCAGGCTCAGAAAGGAACTTCACTGTTGCAGTAAGGCAAAGCTAATGGCAGGAAAGGATGTTTACAAACCAACTTCCAACAGAGAAAATAACTGCTGTTCAATTTCACAAAGATTTTCCAGAATCAGTTCCAGAGTTTTTACGTCATGAGCATCCACCATCCCAAACACAAAGAACAAAATGGACAATCCTAAATGCCAAGAATTTTACTTTAGAAATATACTTCTACCTTGACATCCCATAGAAGCACAAACTGTATCTCCATCCAATGGCTCTGACACCAAGCCTGCTGTATTATAGCCAACCTGGCTCATGTGCTTCTGAAGAATTGCTAAGTGATGGAGAAATGACCACATTCCATGATGCTCCATTCATGCAGAATTTTCTGCTCCTCTATTTTCTTTTTTCTCCTATCAGCTTCAGGCAGGCTCTGTAATCCTCATGGGCTTTCACAAGAAGGGCTGAATAAACAACACCAAATAAGTTTTAAGGAAGTGCATCTATTTTTGGAAAAATCCTTGTATGCCCGTTTAGCTTTTCAGACTTTTGGGCACGCTAGTATCCCAGATCTGCTGTACAGCAGTTTAAATTTAACAACCACCTACACTTCCTCTGCTATAGCCACACTCCCTGAAATTCTACAGGAAATTAATGTTCTGTGTGTTTTAGCATAAACTTCACTGTTTCTCAGAGACAAGAGCATCAAGCTCTTCCTAGAACAATAGTTAAGAGATGGCACTGCAGTTATTTTGGTCCTAGATTTTTAATTAAAAATCTCTGTGGGAGGAAGGAAACTAGACAACCCACAAAGAGCATTTAGGGTGGAATTTATGCTGTGTTAAATGAGCTCAAAGGACTCAAACCACGCACAGGCTGGTGCGTTACACACAATGAAACCCACTCTCAGCCACAGTTCTCAAGCCAAAAGCCTTTCTGTGCCTACCTGAATCCCTCCTTCCCTCCCAGTTTATCCATGACTTATCAGTGAAAATAAGGGGATAGGACAAAATCTTCACACTGGCACTTTGCTTTGGCTCAGCTGGAGGGAGCTTTAGGCACGCAGGTGAATGAATACACACTCCTCACACAAATGTAAGCGTGCATTTGTCTTTGCTGATCTCCTCTTACTTGTTCCGATATTTTTTCCATTGTCTACTCTTCTACTTGTACAGCTCTCCCACTACCAGATGCAGCCTACACGTCAGGTATAATCCAGAAAGAAACTGTCTGCACCGTGAGGCTGGTGAAACATTGGAACCCAAAGGCTGTCCAGAGAAGCTGTGGCTGCCCCATTTCTGGCACTGCTCAAGGCCAGGCTCGACAGGGCTTTGAGCAACCTGGTCTAGTGGAAGGTGTCCCTGCCCGTGGCAGGGGAGTTGGAACTGGATGAGCTTTAAGGTCACTTCCAACCCAAACCATTCTGTGATTCTATGATAGCTCAAGCCCTGAAGAATCCAGGCTCCTGATTTCAGGGGCAGCAAACCTGATGGTATACCTCTTGACAAAAGACAACAAATCTGAAAGCCACAGAATTCAGAAAGAGGATTCTTCTCATCACTTTAAAGCTCACCTATACTTACACTGACTTTTTTTTGTCACTGAATGGAAAGACCTGAGCAAAAATAAAACAAAAAAATAAGCCAAACTGAAACAAAACAGTACTGCTTGGATGCAACCCCTTCTTGCTACAAGCACTGACAACTGAAAATACAAGAGAGACCAAAAGCCCCTGCCTGGAGAGCTGGGAGTTCCCAGTTGGGGAAAGTAAGGAAAGCACTAGCAACCAGCCCAACACCAACACAAGGATGTCCAAGCCAGCTCCAGCATTGCCACAAGGGAGGGGGGAGACTACAAAGGAGGATATGGAAAACAAGAGGCACCTGCAAACCCCTGTGTATAGATTTATGGATGACACTGACCTTCAACAGATCTATGCCAAAAGTGTAAAGATGGCTTTAAATAAACAGAATTGCCACTTCCCACATAAACATGAGCTGAGGCCTGGCACAGAAGGAAGATCAGGTCCTCAGCATCCAGACTGACTGTGACTGAAAGGAAGCCAGACACAATGCAGCCGATTCATGGCATTTTCTTTATCACGGCACTAAGAACAGCCATACAATACTTTCCAATAAAGACTGCAGCAATTTATCACAGAGCGACAGGAGTTAGCAGAAAGCACTCCCATTATCTCTGCTACAAAAAGGAAATGGCAAGGAGAATGGCTAAAAGGTGACAGACAGTTTTTACGAGGCCGGACTTCAGCCCAGCTCCGGCCTGATCAGCTCACCTTTTCCACAGCAGAAAAGAAGTGGTAAGTTAAGCATCAGCTGTGTAGGTCTTAAAAAAAGAGTGCAGTTGCCACACTATGAATTTTGAAGAGAAACAAACTGAGACAAATGCAGCTATTTAAATAGCAACCATGCTGGACTGGGGCCTCTTTAGCAGGGCGATGCTGACTTACAGCGATGAGTGCAGGCACCCAACAGGTAGAAGGGAGGCAATCTCAGAAAGACCTGCAATACTGTAAGGAGGGGTTAGAGGAGAATCAGTGCACATGCTGCTTTCTGGCAACTACTTGGTCTGTGTTACAACAGTAGGCTTCAAAGTGGTTGCTGCCTACAAGCTTCAAATGTAGAAGAGTTTATAAACACAAGAGCCCAGATGGAAAAGATCTGAAAAGTTTGGGAGGGTAATGAGGGACAAAATAAACAAAATATCTCTGAAATGAAGTAAGGGAGCACTTAAAATGACAGAAGGCTAGATGGTCTGTACAGACATCGTGGTGCCTCTAAAAGGTACAAAACCTTCACCATCCCATGGCTGTGCACATACACTGAATTACCCTACAGGGCAGCTATTACCCTACGGGCTGCTATTACCAGCTGCCAGTAATAAATACTATTGCTCAACCATTAGCAATTAGTTGGCACAGCAAATAAACACATTAGGAGCTGTACACATAATACATAATTGCCCCTGCCTCAGAAAGCATATTGGGTTTCTAACCATCTCAGGTAGCACTTGGACCCAAACATATTTGCTGAAGAGCAACAGACCACACTAGCTAATGTCCGAGTGTAGCAGGGGAAACTAAAAAGCATAACATTTTGGTTTCTTCCCCTTGATCACGTGAGCTCATTCAGTGTTTTACCCAGCAAAACCAATTTTCCACTGCAGTCATCTCTTCACCTTTAGGAAAATGTATAAACACAAATATTAAAGGCTTCTCTCCCATGCAGCTCAGAATATATCACCACAGACACCAGTGATGCGATTGCTGTGAAGACAATTGGGTGTTTTACAATGAACAATTTCATAGCTGGTTAAAAGTGGAGCCAACAAGACAATAAAAAGGAGCTTTTCAAAACTGCTCACCAATGGATTCTGTGGACTCCTGTGGGAGTAGGGCTGAGCTGATATTGTTTCAGTCTTTCAATCTCATGTAAACTGTCCCAACCGCAAGCCTGGCTGCCAAGAACTGCAGGCAAGGACCTGTCTGATGCCTCTGCCTCTCCTTCCAGGGCTGCTAATGTTGCTGGATTCTTTAAGGAGAAAGATCAGCTGCTGACAGCCTGCAGCTCCCACTAGGTGCAAACAGAGCAGGCAAAACCTGTGAGTCAGCTCAGGAAGAGAAGAAATCTAAACCAGCAAAAGCACCGTCAGAGATCACTTTCCTCCTAGAATGAAGCAGCAAAGCCCAGGGCAAGCTGGATGCTAGGCTGGGTTACTGCAGATTTGTTCAAGGTCAGTTGCTTGCTCTTGATGACCATATGTCAGTTTTATAGAGTGACTGACTGCTGCCCACCTGTGCTGCTGTGACAGGCCCCTGCAGCGCCCAGCCACAGCCCCAGTTAGCAGGCAAGAGCCCATCCTGCTCACAGGAGCCACCCCCACCACTATCATCAGTGTCATGGGGAATCAATGAGCTTGGGAAAAAAATGGTGAAGTTTTCCTCCCTGCTCTGTGTAACAAGCCACCTGCAGTTCAGAAAGCTGTTTCTGAAGCAGTGCTCATGCTGGAGGTAACAAAGTTGAGAAATGCAGCATTGAAATGGCATTCACAATAAGCAAAGGTGGGAATTAAATGGTATGGAGGTGACACTAACTCATAGGAGGAAACTATTGGTTCTGTGAAAATTTATTTCCCTCAACAGCTGAGCAAGTTGTGCCAACAAGCAGCACAATAAAGCACGTTCCTCCTAGCAAAGCTTTGCAGTCCCCTAACAGCACCAGCTTCTCCTCCCCACAGATTCTTTCACCTCACCATAAGCTGCCTTAAAATAACCTCTTATCTTGCAGAAGAAAAGGATCGTATCTATTATTTACTCTGTGGTAGAAGAAAACCTGAAAGTTTTAGTTAGGTCTCATGCTTTCAGTCACCTGTCAGTTATGCATCTTTAAGACTGTTTTTCTCAGGAAGACCCCAGCCTGTTGGTGGCACTGCCTTCTGCAGAATTACTCTGAATACTAACTGTTTCCTGTACAAAATGTATTTCTCCTTTTCCTGCAAACACCAAGAGTCTTTCCTACATGATTCCTGCTACAAGGCAAGATTGGTACAGCGCACATACCAATCATCTAGATTAGCATTAGTACTGGGAAAAACTCATCAATAAACCATGACAGTCAGGATTATGCTATCTGATTGGCATTTGTTTGAAGTTTCTGTACCTGATGCTTGTTGATCTCTAGACTGCCCTGCCCTACCCTGCTGAAGACTGAGGTAGATGGCCACAGATATGAATGCCGAGTATTTCACAGCCACCAGGCACTCACTTTCCATTGGCGCAAGTGGCTTTTTGGGACCCAGATTTTCAGCATTGCTAGAACACCTCTGTGTTTCCCTGCCAGCTCAAAGGCACTTCCAAGTAAACATACTGGAATTTACATCTCTGCCATGGTCCACTTACATGGCCAATATTCTGCAAATAAATGCAAAGGTCAGCAGTCTGAAAGTGAATAAAGTCTTACGTCCTTTATTTAAAAATAAACTACAGCCATGACTCACATGACTCAGTCATGACTTTATAGCCAACACATGACCAGTTCTTAGTTTCTTAATTGTGAATACATAATGACAGCAATTTTTAGTCTTTCCACTGTATGTCCAGTCACAGAGACAAGACTATAAATAATGACATATTTAACACTCGCTTGTCAAGGACTTACAGAGGCAGAGGCAGCCTGCAGACCAAGACTTGTTCTTTACAGGATTTTGTACCAGTTCACCCACGTTAAATTGCAAACATTATTTGCCAGTATATTTCTGCCAATACAATGAGAGTGTGGATGCAGTCACAGCCAAATAAAAGTGCTCTATACTGGAATAGCCTGTTCTCCTTTCCAACAGGGGAACAAGCTACACTGGTGTAAGCATGTTAATACTGGCATAACTGATTTCACACTAGGGAAGGGTTATACCAACGTTACAGAAGAGTAGTTAAAAGCAGTGCAACTTGTTTACATAGGCAAGACCTAATTTTGTAGAGGATTTGTTCCAGATCTTGAAATGACTACTAAAACTCCTAATTCCTCACACAGTTTAGACACAGAGCAGAATTGGGCTGATCAGGGTTTTAGATGAATAAAACATAACGCAAATCAACAAAGGTCACTGAATAATAGCAACAATCACAGGAGGAAGCACACCTTCATGTGTGTTCTCACTAATAAAGCCAGCTATATATAGGTGACTCCATCCCTTTATGCAGGTGAGAAATTATCAACATTGTTTAGCAGGAATGGGCAGTAAAATGGCCAGCACACCAAATTCCTGAAAATGTCAACTGATAAGGCAAATCAGAGGATGCCACTGCCATAGCAGCTTCTAGAAGAATTCAAGCCTCAAGGGAGCTGAGTGACAGTGGTGTATTTGAGCAGAGAGGCAGAAATGCAAATCGTGTGTTCAAGTACTTCTAAATCCACTATAGATGACTCCTGTCAGTCAACAGTTCCCCAAATACTACTGCATTTGTATGAGTCTGTGTCCAGCCTCAGAGGCACAGGGACAGAAACAGAGAAAGAGAGGGAGACTGGAAGGAGGGAAATGAGAGATGAAGAGAGGAGAGCAAGTAGAAAACTAGAAATCAAAAGGTGTAAAGAAAGAGACTATGCGAAGGGAGTATTTTAAAGAACTATAAGAAAGTAGGGAGGCTGGCATCAGCCCTGGGAAGGAGGGAAAACTGCCACTCACCGCAGCACTCGCTGTCTCAGACGGCAATCACTCTCCCACTGACACCTGCATTCAATGCCACCGTTCCTTGCTCAGACCCACAATGTGCTCTGCAGCCGTTTGGTCCCCTCCCGAAATGCTACTACACTCCTCCAAGCTGCAGATCAGCCCTGAACCCAGAGAAGACACTGCACGCAAAGCCTGTGCTCCAGGGGCACATGGCAATGAAACACACCTCCCACACACTGCCAGCACACTGCCTGAGATCCCAGCTCCCGCTTGGAAAAGCACAGAGACTCTAACCATGGGCACTGTGGAGGAAAATCCCGAAAAGAAGCTCAGCCTGATTCAACCCAGGGATATGTCCAAAGAAAGCCTTAAACAATAGCCCTGGTGGGTGTGATCTGCCAGGGTTCCTCAGGGGAAGTTTAAACTGCAATACCCATCGACAGTAATTTAGTTGTCAGCACCGTTAACAGTTTCAGTGCTGATTAAAGCAGCTGGGCTGTGCTGAGAAAATTAGAGCCAGTTGCAGCCACTTATCAAAGCGTGCCAACAACAAATAATCTGCAACTCTGCGGCAGACTATTCCTGTCATATATAACCTCCCGCACCCTTTCTGTTTCTTTTTAGTGGCTTCTTGGCACAGATGTGATTGGTGATTCTTCACTGTGCAATCAGAAGGGAACACAAAACAATTCACTTTTTTTCTCTAATTAATCTGTGAGGAATAAAGTAAATCCTTGGAAAAGGAGGCTGGTGATGGTGGAAAGCACTCGGTGCATTCTGTACAGGGCTCAGATACACCCAAGTTTGACAAAGATTTCCCAGGTGATGCAGCTGAGCAGAGTACAAGCATCATTCCCTAAGCTGCATAGAGCCTGAACATGGCACGCAGAGGCAGGTTTGCCAAGCACAGGCACAGACATCAGGCACACTAGCCCAGCAGTAAGGCTTTAGCTTTAAAAATAGTCCAGTAGATGTTGCTAGTTACAGTATCCCATAGTGATCATACACATATGGCAGCGGATAAGCATGCTTAACTACAGCCCTGCTTTTTCCTGCATCACTCTGCATCTGGAAAATAGCCACATGGTTTTTCCTTCATGGCTTTTCCCAATATTGCTAAATTAAGTGACAAACACAAAACGCACCTCAGACAAACCTTGCTCCCAGGCCTATTTGTGTTGCTGTTGTTCTGTACATCATGTGCTCTTCCCTGGCCCTCATGCTCTCACTGTGAAGAAAGAGTCCTGCAAATAATATCTGTATCTGCTGGTGTCACCAGCTGCAGTGTATCAGCCAGTGTCTTTTTGTACACAGTTTTACAGTGATTTGTCTGGACTTGTGTCGGATCATATTCCTCCAACACATCTGGCATGGTATATAAACAATACTAACTAAAAAGCTTTGGAAGAACTCCCACTTGTTGCACTGATATCTATCTCATGAATAACTGATATTCAAAATGATAGAAAATTAAGATGACAGTGAGAACAGTAAGAAGCCAGCATTTCAGAGGTACTTTACTCCTTCAGCATACTGTGCAAAGAAGGAATAAAATGTATGCACAAACACCACCTTCTGCCCTTGGCAGCCCATGGTTTGCTGAAGCTACAGTATCTGCTAAGACATGAACATCTTACATTAGATCAGAAATTCCACTGATTGGAGACATTGTCGCTGCAGGAAACGGTTGAAATCCCTGTGGGAGGCAATGCTCATGTGTCAGGCAGCACTAACGCTGCCAGGGTCTTAATGCTGCTGTCTTGGAGGATGTGCTATACCCCAGTGAGGCCCTGTGCAAGGAGCGATGCCAAGGCCAGGGGTCTGCTGCCCCTCTCCCACAAGAGGCTGGGAGAACCAGGGCACCCAGAATCACTGCCTCTGTGTCTTGGGGTTGCCGAGCAGGAGAGGAACCATGTGGGGTGCACACTGCGCAGAAGAAAGTCCAGCCTCATTCAAGATGGCAGAGAAATCCTGCAATAAATTCTGGCAGCAAATGACAGAAAGAGTGGAAAGTAACTTTTTTTTTCACTTTATGCACCAGAGTTGGTCTGGGCAGGGGGAACAGCAAATCCACCCAGTGAATCTGGGGTGTAGAAGCCAGCGTTCAGACAAGAGTATTTCTCTTATTTTCAGACAGTTATTAAAGGAGCCCTCTGTGATTGGGTATTATGAGCTGAAATTAAAAACTGGGATGAATTTGAAGAGAAAGTTTCACAAGCAACTACCACTGCAAGGGGCCTGATGTCTGCATTGAGAGGAAGGGGTGCGGGTAGGCTCCTGCTGGAAAGAGCACCCTGAGGCCATGCTAGTTGGAAGGCACAGGGGATTTTTGAGTCCACATGAGACAAGGAGCTGCCAGGAATATTTCTGTCCTGGAAAGAAGATTTGATGGTCTCTGCAAGTCCCTTACAGCCTTATGTTTCCTTTGGTTCATAATTTCCCCATTTTCTTCACCCAGCGCTACAAAGATAAGTCAGGCTTGCAGCACTTGCTCAGGCTGTTTGGCATTGGCAGCAACAACAGCAAATCAACAGTGCTGTGACCAGTCACTTCTGAAAGAGAGGGGACAAGTTTTGGACAGATGGATGCAGTGGCAACTCTAAGCAACCCCTTCTCTGTATCAAACCCCTAAATGTCACAGGAACCTGGAGGCTCCACTCAAACAGTTCTGGACTTTAGTCTGCCCATGACAGCCACAAGACTCGCTGGCTGTATGCAGGGCACAACAATACAGAGATGGGAAGTGCCACTGCCTCATTCGTGAGCAACGGCACGTCTACCTCTGCCATTTCAGCCACACCAAACCAAGAAGAATTCCTCAAGTTTCTTCCCAGGATGAAGCTATTATACCTCCCTTCTAACATGTCCTGCCTCTTCCTTATGCAGCCTGATTCAGAATTAAAGCCATAACAAAACTCCTTCTGCAGATTGATATGTGGTTGTTCTCTTGCTAGCTCATACCACTCAGCTGGACTTGAGTCAGCGGTGACTTGCTTGGGTTTAGTGTGAACAGGATCAGTCTAAATGCTTCCTGTTCTTAAAGAGACTTGCTTGAAAGTCATTTTCCATGTGCCTGGTAATAACATTCCCACTGTTTCTTTCTTTGTTTATGCTCCATTTCTGCCAAGTAACAGCTTCATTCCCATACTTGGAAGAGCAGATCTGGGTCTCCGCGCTTATAGCAAGTGATTTTCCTTACAAGTTTGACTGAACTGTTTGCTTGCCTAAAAAGCAGGACAAACACCTTCATCTTAAAGAAAAAGAAAGTCAACAGTCAAAATGATCGCTGTTAAACACAGTTAGAAAAAGGCCAAGTAGCACAGGCAGCCCTGTGTTGCTAAATTACCAATGTAAAACCAGATCTTAGAGCAGACTCCAACACTTAAAATCTCTTTGAATTCTGATGCTTGCAACAAATCAATGGCCTGATCAATTTGCAGTTAGAAAACAACAGAGCTAGCACCTGGATTGTGCAAGTAGGTTCAGCAAAGAAGCTGCTTTCAAAGACACTACAAATTGGAAAGGGGCTTGTTAACTTGTCTAGGAAAATCTCAGCATGATCCTGTCTCAGAGTCTATGCTGGCTCTCTTCCTTTGGGCAGTACTTACTTGGCCAAAGACAATGCCCAAGTGACATAACTCCCAGCTTCTTCCTATGACTGAAGGCCCAAAGCCATCTCCCTTTGTGTCTTCTGATTTCCTGCAAAAAAAAGCACACCTTCTCCCTTCAAATTCCTCTGAATCATGAAGCAGGCAGGCAGCCCTTAACCCTCTTCTGGCCAGGCAGCAGAATAGTTGCTAGGGCAGCCTGTTTACATCCTTGCTCAGCCCACCAGCCTCAGGAACCCTTGGCCATCCCAGGGCAAAGATGCCATGAGGTCTTCTCCAGCAGCTCTGGCAAGGATGTCCTAGCAAAAACGAGCCTACCAGGCCTTCTGATTGTACAGTCTCCATGGTGTGTTTCTAGCTCTAAAAAACCCCAGCAACCCAAATAATAACAATAATAAAAAAATCTTTCTCATTTGAGACCTGGAATCTTCTTGAAACATCACTAAGGTGAGAGAGATTTCGGCTTTGCACTTTTCTGTGTCACAGACTGCAAACACACACATATTGACGCAAAAGAAACATGCCAGGCTCTACAATGCTGCTTTTCCATTTTGCACTCCTGGCTGTGCTTTGTCACTGCTTCCAGACTTGCCATTAACTGCACATTTTTGAATGACACAGGCCCTTGATTTCTAGTAAGTAGTAAATTAACCCATTTTGCATTCATAACTTTGTTAAAGAAAAAGCTTCTGGTTCTAAATTGCTGTTCTCATTCTTATAGAATCTTTCATGCTGCACCTTCTCATGCTATTTTCAAATAAAAGCCATTTCAAAGAACAAATATAATCCATATGTTTCCTTAAACTGCTTCCACGATGAGCCGTAACCAGGGCCAAATCTTAAACAGTTCCCTATCATACTATACAAAAATAAAATGTAGAAAATAACATTTAATTTTTTCAGAAAATATATGCTTTGTTGCTATGGTTTGAAACAATTCTATAGATTGCACCAGTGGCTTTACCAGTAGAGCAGCCAAACTGATCTCCTGCCATCTCCCTAATTCCACACACTCATCTCAAGCCTCTCATACTTGCAATGGCTGATGCAATATTTATTTGCCATTCAGATATATCAAAACAACCATAGGTATAAAACTGCCAACAACGTCAGCAGTAGCAGCATTTCACACAAGAAATCTTATCCCAGTTCTTTCATTTAGTCCTATTTCTTCCAGTTGTGTGTGGTAATAACTGGCTTCCGTGGCTTCACTGCAGTCACTCCTGATTTACACTGGTGACATGGAAATTGGCGTGCAGGCATGGCAGCATGGCACTATGCAGCCAAGCATGCCTGGAAACCCTAAAACACCACCTGAGAGAGTAAGCAACTCTGGGAAGGCTTCCCCACACCTTCACACTTGGGGAAGCCACAGATTAGAGAGAACAGGCTGTAGACATGCCAATTCTCCCCATTATGCTAACGGTCTTTAGATGCTAAAGAGCATCTTTTGCCTAAATATCACGCTTTTCTGTCTGCAAATTAATAGGTCTACAGAAGTGTGTTATTGACAGTATGAGGCATGGTTGCTGCTTTATGAAAAGTACGGCTTTGATGGGATGCTGCTTTTCACCAGCAAAGCTGCTGCTGTCATCTATTAAGCTCATGCAAAGAAAGCAACCTTTCTACATCACAGCGCTTTTATTCCTGAAGCATAATAGAACTAGCAACAGCCCCAAATCCATAACCACGTCTGAAGGTGGGTGTGGGCTTTTCTGTGAATGTAATCCCCCGAAACAACACAAGTTCAGAACTTGGCTCATTTGTAGTGTTAGTATCTATTACACAACACAGAAACTTTCCTACCACCACCAATACTGATTGACGCATGTGATGCTTTGCTATTTTGCTGCAGAGCTGACTTTCAGAAGAGCTGTATCCTCCTGCCTCCACAGGGGCTCCACTGAACCCAAGCAGCAAAATGCTGTAGTAACAGGGTAGAAAAGTGAGAAAAAGCAAGGCGTTATGTGTTATCAGCAATGAAAGGATCAGATGAGAGAGGTACCATCTTGGAGATTCACAGGCAGACCCTTGAAGATAACTTCAGGTTTTTTTAAAACCCAAAACCAAACAGGAGATAGTGAAAGAATTACAGCCATCATTTCCTGCAGTTCAAAGAATCCAGGATCCCAGGAGTCAGATGTGTAAGGACAGCCAGAGAAGCATCTGAAAATAAAAGTTATAAAAAATAATAGAGAGGTCTCAGATGACAGCAATGGAGGAGAGCTAAGAGCAACAAGAATATGCTCATCCCCATCCCTCTAGACAAATTACTCATCTCAGGATGTTTCTGGTTGACAGGCTAATCTTGGAAAGACCTTTTTTACATTCTCTGTGCCTGTTTCTGGAAACATAACTATGAGAAATAAGCCTGCTAGAAAGTATGGGTAGGTCTGGGCCTTTGGACCCTCATTTAGGAGAAAATGTAAACCTTTTTCTAAATATGTGATTAGGTCCCATGATCCAGGAAGAGGCAAGAAGATAACTAATGTGTGTTTATGAATCTTGCCACAGCTGATGGCTGCTTCCAAACTCTCCATTAACAACTTGGTAAGTGTCCAGTAACAGGAGGTTTTCCAGGCTTAGGACACTGAGGAAATGTGCACTATTGTAATGATATTCCCACATGACATGATGTAGTCGAGATGTGATTTGTGCTTCCCACCCAGTTTGCCTGAATCACTACCATGCTGCCAAAAAATAACAGTGCTTCGGGTTTGACTTTTTCCTCAGTTTAATAAACAAAAGTTGCAAGGAGAAGTCTTTTTTTGTGAAGGAAGACTCTAGAGAAGTAAAGAAGAACAGGAGAGAATTTGTCTTTGAAGAGTAAAAGACACCACACTACAGTGAACCAAGATGCAGTTTCATGCCCACAATAATCAGCAGAGCTCTTTAGGCAGGCTGAGAGGTACTGAGAGTCCAGCGATGCTCCCCACAAGGACTCACTCTCACACAGAAACCTCTGCAGCATCTGGCCAGTCTTTAAGAACTACAGCAGTGGAGTCAATTCACAGTGGGAAGAACTGTGCTGCCCTACAAAGATCCCCATGTTGAGGACAAACACGGGAGAAGTAGGTGGGCAAAAGTCCAACTCACACAACTGCTGCCAGCAGGAAAAAGAAGAGGAGGGCTGGCAGCCTCAAGAGCTGCTGAGTTGAGAACTGAAGGAAAAGGGCTTTGGTCTGGCAAGTTCTGTGCACCATGGGCAAAGGGGTCACTAAACAAGGCAAAGTGGGCACTCAGCCTTTGAAAATCAGAGCAAAGGCTACTGGGACACATTTCAGAGCCCGCTGCTATCCAGCACAAAGTGAATGCAGGACAAGGGCACTGCTCACCCACCCAAGCCCCCGTTTTCTTCTGCTGGCAGCCACAGTGCACAACAGGAGGCTTAGAATCAAAAAACAGTATTTGATGAAACATGTGCAGGCTGCGACAGGGCAAAGTAAACTTTCTAAACACGCTAAACAGTCATTTTTATGTGCAATCCTGAATTGTTTGTTGTAACTCTAGTTACTAAAACAGGTAGGAAAAAAATGATCCCTTAGTTGTATACCTACTGTGACAACAAGCAAACAAGAGGGACAAAAAGGAAACTGGTTTTCCTCATGGCCAAACATGCAAGAGCTGAACTCCAACTAACTTCTGCAGTTAAGAATGGAGAATGAAAACGTATTGTATGATAAATTGTGACCTTGCCTTCTCAGCAGTGTCAATCTGCATCCAAGAAACAGCACATCTCTCCACCTTTGGAAGAGCTGTTCTGAGTGCAGTCGCCCATTTGCAAAAAGTGTAACTGCATCCAAAGCTTTTTCAGATCCCCCCTTAGTGCTTGGTGACAACATGGTTTGTTCTAAGTACTCCCTTATAGTAACATACCACAGAGCACTGCTGACAAGAAACAGGGCCACTGAGAATGAAACAGCACCAAAAAAAAGCTTTTCTTGTTAAGATTTATTCAGATTTAACAAATTCTAGTGAAAGAAAAATTTATCCAAACCTTCAGAAATTCATTATTCAAAAGTTCAGAAGCTTGTGGTTTTATGTCAGAGAGCACAACAGAATGAAGTAATTTTGATGCCTCTTAGCATGACTTTGGCACTCCTTTACACAACAGAAAAGATGTACTTCAGACTACACAACTTGTCCAGTGGTTAGTATTTTCAGCACAGCCCATGCTGACTAGTTGAATGTATTAGGCACTTACATGAAACTGCCCATTAGGCTTAATTTGCACTAACTGCAACTACTTAAAGATGAGTTTATTATATGGAACTATGTAAGGATATTGTGTTTCATTAAAGTAGGAAGGAAGGAAGACCCATAGAAAGTAAACAACCATATATTTTCCAAAACTCTTGTTTTCATTGCTTTGTAGCTGAAAATGAAGTCAGAACCACAAGAGTACGTATGAGATGACTGATGTGTCAGCTTTTGTATCCAGCTGTAAGCAACCAGAGTCAGAAACAGCCTGTTTTCCTCCCTATCCACAAACCCTTTCACTTTAATGCTCTCAGATCTACAAGGTTTTGCTTTTAAAACAGCTCCCAAAAAGGAAAAGATGCTATAGGAATCGTAAGAAAGCCAACAATGAAGCCAGATTAAGTGAACAACAGGGAGAGTCAAAAACCTCAGTAAAGGTCACTTTAAATACCATTGCCTCTGCTGGTAAAGGACATAGCAGACATGTGGAGCCATATCCACAGCTGGTGAACTGACTTTGAAGCAAGTGAGGCTATTTACGCCATGTCTTTTTTTGTTTAGCAGAGAGCAGGATCTGTTTGAGAGGACAACCGTGAGGCTCCAGGCTGTCTTTGAAGAGCTAACATAATAGTTCATGCTACAGATAGCTGAGTATCATGTGTTTCATTGGCTTCTGGTTTTAAACTGTGCTCCCATGGTTAAGCAAAGCAGCTGCACAGCAAGGAGGGAATGACTTGCAACCCAAGAGAGCTGCCAGTGCTTGCACTCCAGACAGGAGAGTGCTGTGTGTGCCTGCTGCTCAGGAGTACCACACTTGGCAGCTAACTCTGAAAGAATGAAGACACTTGAACTTGAACCCTGTGATTTAGAAAACAGTCTTTCCCTCAAAAGAATGGACGCCCAAAGGAAGGACCTCCAGCCCTAAGCCTGCTCTCAGCTTCAAAGGGCATGTTTCTAACTCTAAAGCAAGAAAAAATGCTCAGAAGTGTTTCTGATAGAATGTGCCATTAAAAAAATACCAACATTAACATCTTCAAAGGATTTGTTTCTCTGAGACGATGCCTGCTATAGTCTCCTCTGCCAAGACAAATTATTTTTGTAGCTCTGCCATCAGTGACTCAGAGATGCGCTGGGTCTCCAGACTTGTCCTGTCGGTGGCTCAGTGGCAGCATGGGCAAGAAAGGGAGATCACCTCAAAAGACAGGGAAGCAGGACTGACATGGTTGAGGTTGGTTTCTGGAGTATTTTGACTTATATTAAACAGAGTGAATACATCAGTGAGTGCAAAATCAGACTGTAAGCTGTGATCACATTGCTGGAACATGGTGGTGGAGGAAGGACGACACAAATGTCCTTTCTTTGCAGCTCACTGTGTTGATCTGAAGGTGATCACAACAAGCAGGATACAAGACCTGTGAAGTCCTCATGCCTGCTACTCCTGGTCTGGCATTTTACAGCTTTTCCAAGTGGACTGAGTTCACAGACTGTCATTATTTGGTTTAGGGTGTGACAGCAGGAGAAACATTGCAAGCAAAGTGCTTCCCTGTGGGAACAGGCAAGAAGGTGGCTAACAGAGAACTTGCTGGTAAGAACGAATCAAGAAATAAAACAAGTCAAGTATAGATTTAATTCCTGGTTTCAAGTGCTGTGTTCACAGCTGGTTATCCCCAGGTCAGGATTTCCAGGGATGATAAATGGGCCTAGGAGGGCCACATGCACATTCCAAACATAGGATCAGAGCATGACAACCGCTCCTTTGTAGGACTATGACATTGAAGTGGTGCCTGGGGAAAGTCAAACCTGCAAAAAAGCAGCAACAAAAGTGGCTAAAATGCATTCAGATGCAGGCAGGACTAGCTGGGCTGACACCATTACACTCCTCATGGCCAAGGCTTTCATCTCCCTCTTAAGCAATCTGGGTAAGAGCTGCCACTGACAGAGCAACAGAGGTGTTACAGTGTGGATGAAGTTAGACACAAAAGTTGGCAGAGACTGTTTTTTGCTTAGATTTCTATGTGATAACGTCTACTATATCCTAATGGTTCTGTGACAGAATAGAATCTCTCCACAACTGCACACACAAACATCCATATATATACATCAGTACATATATACCCACACACATACATGAATTCAACACAAGACTCATATCCTCACAGAAAGGCAAGAAAATCTACCCAGAATAATATGCTGCAGCGGTAGCATCTTAACTGATTGCTATTTCAAGTCACTGCCACTGGAAAAGATTTATATCCCTATCACTGTGCCTGCCCATGCAATTAGTCTGTCTTTGTGCCAAATTATATTAATGGACATGGAATGGAAAATTTATATTTAAAAATTGTTCACAAGAAAAAAAAAAGGGCCTATGTAGATACAAAAGAGAAAGCTCAAGACTGAGAAAGTCTAATGCATAAAAAGCATCAGAAAATTCCAATTACTGCCTCTCAACTCTTGTATATCAAATTATTTTGCCTCTAAACAAAACCACACATAGCACAGATCACTGCAATTTAATCTGGAAGGTAAAAGTACAGATTATTTGTGTGAAGAAGCATAGTCAAGCTTATGGACATGCATTCAAAGTAACTTGGAAGTGACAGAATCAAGCAAGAAAAATAAATCATGACTGAAAAAAATTATCCTTTACAAGAACTTAATATCAATTAGTAGGTTCCTCCAGGAAACCAAAATAGGAAATCCTGTCATGCACAAGATGGACAAGGGCTACTGAGACATGGAGCTGCAGGCACCTTCTGGTGGTCTGTAGCAGGCTCTGCATCCCAGCTGTACCCAGTCATGAACACAACAAAGAAATCAAAGCAAAAATGAACATGCAAGCCCCCTGCAACTTTCCAGAGGAGCACTCCAACAAAGCTACTCAGCATGACTGAAGATCTGACCCCAAACTGCTCCATATTATGCTGCACAGACTGTAAATGAAATATGCATTCATTTCATAGGAAATATGTTACAAAAATTAAATATACCAGAACTGTGAAAAGCACTAGGTATTCCTTCTCTTAAATAGCTAAATTTCTGCTGAATGAAGCAGCAGGTTGCTGTTAATACTGTGGTCTCCATCTGGGAGCACTACACAATAACCTTCCAGTCACTTAGCTGGCAGAAGCTCCACTTTGATCCTGACAGCAAGGCATTGAAGAGCAGTATCTGGCCTTAAATGAATTCACTGCAAGGATTTTTGTGACAAGAAAAGAGCTTCCCTCCTCCTCCCGTAACTCACCCCACAGTCCTTATATGACATTCGCACAAAACAGAGCCTTGGCTTCAAAAAACCACGTCTTGTTGGCATCTCACCAACTCTGTGTGCTGAGCTGACTTTTGCTAAAGCAGGAGAAAATTTCACAGCAACTTTCCTTGATCAGACCACTCAGCTCAAACCAACACTGCAGGGGTTAACCAACCCAGGCATCTTCATCAAAGCAAATAAAACAATATTATAAATGGAGCTACTTCCAAAAAACGACACATCAGGTATCTGAGAGCCAGACTGGCAGATGCCATTTACATCCTTCATCAAATGTAAGATAGGTACAGCATTTCCGCAAAAGCAGAAAAACAGGTCAGGATGAATATACCAGTTCTTTCAGAAAACATCAGGATTCAGATCCTGCCCTGGTGAAATCTGGAACCACCGTGTACCATAAAATCCACCCAGGTTTCTTTTTCAGGGCAGCCTGAGTCCATGCACCTAAGAGAAGAGCAGAGCAGTGGTTCCTAAGCTGCCACATCTGGGCACTGCTCCATTGAAATCACAATTCATTTTTCAGCAGGGAGTTCTTTTCACAAATGTTCACTGAATAAATGGGGTGAACCCACTGGAAACATTCCTCTTCAACAGAAATCTTTTTTAATAGCGACCAATCCGTAATAATCTCCCACACAGTGAATAATGCTCCACAAATAGCCTGACTGATCTGAATAGGTGATTATCATGAGTAAGGTACTACTCACAGTAAGCAAAGGTGATAAAAAGTCTGTCTCTTTCTGGTTATCACAAAGAGGTGGCCTTCTTCTGTTGCATACATGAGACTAATGGCATGTAAGGATCTGACTCATGTTTTAGGTGTGTCTTAGCTTCAGAAAGACTGTTATACCAAAAAAAAAAAAAAAAAAAAAGAAGTGCATTTTTATCTTGTACACAGCACAGATACAGTGTCTTTAGTGAAGCAGGGATTGCAATTCCTGTGCCCTCTGCTTTACATGCAGACAGGCTAAACGCATGTAAAGCCACAAGTGTTTGCTGATGAACATGCTAAGTTTCAAATCAACTAACGTGGGCATCAACCATGGTAATAATCCATCCTGGAGCTCAGACTTCCTGATGCTCTCACACCAAACAGCAGTCCGGGTCCTGCCTTAAGCAGCCGCTTACCTGTTGTCTTGCACAGTGCCCTAAGGTGATCTGAGAGAGGAACAAGTATCCTGTGTAAATGGCCACAACAACTTTTACAGGACACTGAAGTGATTAACACCATCACTTTGTAGAAAAGTAATGTTTTCGCACATACTGTCCTAAATATATCCATCACTAACCTATTACTATGCAGTACAAAAGGAGTTGAATGAAATTAACTCCTGCAATACTCCCCAAATTTCTTAACAGCATATTACTGATGTTTCCAGAAACAACATGAAGTCAAAAATGAAACCAAACACTTCACTTTAACTTTCTATTACAAGAAAAAAAATAAAATCTCCCACTTCTTCTTCTCTCTCAGCTCCATTCTGAGCACTTCAGCTTTGTTTGCTGCAGAACATTTTGAGTGCAACCACACTTGGAACAGGTTAGATGGGGTACACAGCACTGATGCTGAATATCTAAATGACCATACATATGCAGCACCTTGTCATACAGATATGATGGTCTTATGGATGCAACATGGGATTGGGAGTTACAAATAAAACCCCAAACCCTACACCTTCTGCATTTGTGTTTTCCAGTACATGTTTAAACTGCACAAACATGTAGGGTGAGACTTTCACTCTTCCTGTTGGGCAATGCATGAAAACATCGGGTTTCTGGTCTCATCAGAAGTCTTGATGTTGGACTTGCGGATCTGACAAGGAGTGTTATTGCAAAGCAAAACAACCCTGCATGGACACCTTTATTTGGAAGAACACCTTTTTGAAGATGCGTTCGTCACCCTAAATGACCAGCTGGGTAGTGATTCCTTACAGTTGTTTTCCAAATATGATGGGCTTTCCAAGCAAAGACAAGCTAAGGTGTGCCAGCAGCTCAGCTCTTAATTTCCCACCCTTCTTCCTCCTACCTGAAGCTGTCACATGCTACACAACATAAGGCTTTACTAACAGTCCTTTCTTCACACTCACCCTACTCTTTGGCAGAAATCCACACCCCCAGTTCTCAGGCTGCTCTGGTCACAGATCATAGAATCATAGAATAGTTACGGCTGGAAAGGACTTTAAGACCATCCAGTTCCAACCCCCCTGCCATGGGCAGGGACACTTCACACTAAACCATATCACCAAAGGCTCTGTCCAACGTAGCCTTGAACACCACCGGGGATGGAGCATTCACAATTTTCCTGGGCAACCCATTCCAGTGCCTCACCACCCTTACAGAAGAATTTCTTGGATTACAGAAGAATTTCTTCCTTATATCCAATCCAAACTTCCCCTGTTTAAGTCTGAACCTGTTACCCCTTGTCCTATCACTACAGACCCTGATGAAGGGTCCCCTCTCCAGTCCCCTTCAGATATTGGAAGGCCCCCTTCAGATACTGGAAGGCTGCTATGAGGTCTCCACACAGCCTTCTCTTCTCCAGGTTGAACAGCCCAACTTTCTCATCCTATCTTCATACAGGAGGTGCTCCAGTCCCCTGATCATCCTCGTGGCCCTCCTCTGGACTTGTTCCAACAGTTCCATGTCCTTTTTATGTTGAGGACACCAGAACTGCACACAATACTCCAAAGTGAGGTCTCACGAGAGCAGATGAAAGTATAAATCTCGGACTGCAAAGATAAAAACAGTTAAACTGGAAAAAGAGTTGAAACTATTAGCAGGTGGAATATAGTGGACACAGGATGCATCTTACACCTGGAGGAATAAGATTAACAAGATGACTGATGGAAAACTGCTCTGCAAATCCCTGACAGAAAACTCCAGCAGCAGTAGAACTATGGAGCAAAAAGGCTATCCCTCAAGCCTGCAGAGAGACTACAATATCAACAAAAATAATACCCAGGCTTTTCAAGCAGACATCTGTTAGGAGCAGACTAGGACACAAGGAAGATAACCAGTACTAACACACATAGACTGAGAATAAACCCAGTTATACACCAGAACTCAGAAGCTTAGTTTTGATAATAGCTAATGGCAAATTCAACCCGAGTACTTATGGCAGCCTTCTGGTTGCCATAAATCACACCTCACCTGCAGCAGACTCCAGAGAACTGTGCATCCAGTAGGTAAGTATTCTAGCTGTGCTCTCTTCTTCCAGGAGGATCCTTGTTGCTGGTGGTTACATTACCCAACTTCTGGTAATCAATTACTGCTCCTAAATTAGGAAATTAGGCTCTCTATTTTTAATGGAAAGAGAGAGGCTCCTGCCAAGAGTGACTCAAAGCCTTGGCGGCTCTTAGGCGGACACTAGCATTCATACACTCTTAGAGCAGACATTGAAGTCAGACACCTAAAGGTAGTATGTGAAAACACCCACTGAAACTCGTTTCCATTCTGCTCCAGTAAGGTTTTTTTTGGGAAGGAAGCACTACTTTTGGCTACACAATTTTGGCCCCTAAACAGCTATTTAAAGTGTCTTTGTACCTTTCCACCATTGACGTACCCATGTAGGGATGCACATGGGTCAAGGCTGTGTTACTGCCTCCAAGACTGGCTGCAGCAGCATGCAGAAGCGCCATGCACAAATGAAAATATTAGGGGAGAAGGAGAGAATTCCAAGTTTGGAGGCTTTCAAGATTTGCAGCTTGTGACCTGCAGCAGAATTCAAAGCAGCAGGCAAGACTGTACCATTTGAGAAATGCCACTGCAGTGACTCTTGATACATGCTGTACAGCATAAATGCAAGATGCAATCGAAGACCATTACCACCATGTCTCTCTGTGGCTGTATAGCACTTGGCTGTGCTTGCTGCCTCTATCCTCAGAAGTACAACCAAAACTAACCCTGAATACCAGCAGACTGTCATTCAGATGCAGCTGTCCCAGAAGACTTCCATTTGGTAGGCACACAGCAACAAACGCCAGCTGATACACTTTCCACCAGAATACTTCTTTCAAACAGGGCGATGATCACTACTGTGTTCCAAAACCTCTGCCAATGCCCACACAAAGCTACAAGTTTACTTAGATGAGCACAGCCCATTTGCTGGGCTTTCTGAAGCTGTATTGCTCACTGTTGTATTTAACCCACTGCACCTGGCAGGGAGGGCAAGTTAACTATCCTTATGGTGGCTTTTTGATAAGGGCTGCATGAAAAAGCAAATGACTGCTTAAGGCAGCATTCATTACAGAGAAGTGAGAGACATGTAAGAAAATTATGTGAGATGGTTATTAACTGATTAACATGTTACCTTCCATCCCAGGCAGAAAGAGATTTTTTAAAGGCCTGTAATGCATTTCTTCCCCATGCCTCTGCCCAAAACAAAACTGAGTGTACTCGGGTCATGCCTGGCTGGTATTTCTCCAGGATGCTCTTAAAGACCTCCAGGGACGAAAACTGCGCAGCTTTTCCTTCACTGCCTCTTCCAAGAATTCATCATCTCTACGATTACAAGGTTTTTCCTAATGCTTCATCTGACTCATTTATTTACACTAAGAACAAGAGTGCCATGGGTAGTGGTAGAAAAATTTAACAGCATCACTATAATGGCTTATAATTAAAATTACCCAAGACTTCCCAGTAGAAGACTTCTATTCAACTGAATTTTAACTATTTGTGTTGAAAGTCAGTATCTCGCCTTAGGGCTGGTTTAAAGGATATTTCAACCAGACATAATCAGTGATTTCTATGAATGAGTAGAGACACAGTGTATTTACCACACTAGCCAGGGACCTTCCCTTGGAAAACCTCAGCACTGAAACCCTCCTTTGGCACACACATACACCCTCTTCCCCCAGCTCTCCCACTTAAAAGCAAGAACTTAAAAATGCAGCCTAGCCCTGCTCCTACGGAGAAGTAGCAAAATTTGGCCAAGCTTTGTGTTTTCATTCTAGCCTTCCATCACACAACTGCAGGGTCTCAGGAGTGAACTGTTGGTGCAGCCACTTCAAAAATGAAAGAAGGTTAAATCAATGGCAGCTGAACTTGGCTCACACGGCAGCAGACACATAACAAGGCATAAATAGTTCAGAAACACACACAGGTTGGATAAGGACGTATCTTCCACAATGAGTCTTTCCAGCTATCGACTGGGAGCCTGGCCTTGGCACACTGAAGGCTGAATGTGTCATGAGGATCAACAACGGAGCAGATACAGGGGAAGATGCAACTGAGTCTACAAGAACACAGTGTAGGACCTAATGCACTCTGAGCTTGGTGGCAACCTCCTAATAATCTCAATGGAGCAGAAGCTGGTTCCCAGTACTTTACTCACAATCTGCCCTTCCACTTCCTCTGTGATCCCTCCAGCTCAAAGATGAGGTTTGCTGGCAAGACAAGGCCGCAAAAAATAGTATGTCCCTTGGTTTTGAGTGTGGTAATCTGTCTGCAAACAATGCAGCCCTGAGTGCTGTCATGTGTCTCTCTTCATGGGTATAAAGTTTGTAAAATAATAGATGAATCAAGCTGAACACATAACAGCCTCCAATCTACACTGTAAACTCAATCTCACAGATGCCTGATACACCATTAAATCCCAGCCTAATTACTTTATCCCATTGCTTTCCATCATGTTATATATAGAAGGGACCCTCACTGTCATGTTGCCTGGAGGGTCTCATTCTATGCAAGCAGAGAGCTTTTCACAGCTGGAGCATGGGAAGGGGCATTAATCACACCAGTGTTTTTCAAAGTGACCACTTAGGAAGAGGTTCTCAATCTGCAGTCACTCAGTGAAAGGGAAACAAATAAACCGTTAAATGGGTTGGCAGCAGCTTTGGGAAGGTAAGAAGATTTAGGGGAAAAAAAATCAACCAAACCCTTTGATGTTTTATGGTGTAATTAACCATAATATAGCAACATACAAGTAAAGAGAGAAAGAATAGCCAGCGCAGAACCCCTACAGAAACTCAGGATGTGGAGACACTGTCATCTATCTTGCCCATATGAAAGCCTGTGCGACAATTTGCACCTTAGGGGGTTCTAGAAAAGAAGGGGGCATTCAGCATCGATTTCATTCAACTTGGACTAATCTCCAGATCTTTTCTTCATTCCTGATTTTACATAGATGAGCAACTTCATTTCTATGGTCATTCCTTTTAGTTCCATCTACACCTATATCTGAATCTAACATGTTACTTACCTATCTCTACAGGCCTCTACACACATTAAGTTCTCCTTTTCCACTTTGTTATTACAAGAATAATTTTAAATGACAGAAAAGAATCCTATTCAGACTGTGCCTGAGACAGAGGAGGGAGTCCCCTCAGCCTGTCTTTCAAACTAAAACTCCCCCAAACTAAAACAAAAATGGAAAGCCTCAAGTGCTTTCCTCCCTAACAGATCTATTCGCACTAGTGACATTACTCGAGTGTGCAGATGTTTGCAAAAGAGGGCTTGTCACTATAAGCTTCCCACACACATCTGATTACAAAGCATAAGCCAATGAATGCACCTATTTGACACCTCTCATATACACACAGCAGCATATTCAGGGGCCTTCGAATGTATGAGAGCTGAAATAAGCACAGCTGTTCTTGGACTCCAGCATTCTCCCAGAGAATCTGGATGCTCATGGCTTGGACAGGTGTACTGTTCAATGGGCAATAATCTGCCTGGGTGGCATAGCGCAAACAGTGGCGGTGAATGGAGTTATATACAGTTGGTTGCCGGTCACAAGTGGTATTCCCCAGGGCTCAGGATTGGGGCCAGTTCTGTTCAATATCTTAGCAAGACAAGGGAATAGAGTGAACCCTCACCATGACTGCAGACAACACTAATCTGGGTGGAAGTGTTGATCTGTTTGAGGATAGGAAGGGATAGAGGGATCTGGGCAGGCTGGCTCAATGGACTGAGGCCAGTGATACGAGATTCAGCAGTGCTCAGTGCTGGGTCCTGTGCTTGGATCATAACAACCCCATGCAATGCTACAAGCTTAGGAACAAGTGCCTGGAAAACTACCCCGGGGGAAAAGGACCTGAGGGTGTTGGTCAACAGCCAGATGAGTATGGGCTAGCAATGTGCCCAGCTGGCCAAGAAGGCCAATAGCATCCTGGCTTGTATCAGAAATAGTGTGGCCAGTGCACTAGGACAGTGACGGTCCCCCTGTACTCAGCCCTGGTGAAGCTGCGCTTCAAACACAGTGTTCAGTTCTGGGCCCCTCACTACAAGAAAGACATTGAGGTGCTGGAGTGTACCCAAAGAAGGGCAAAGCTGGTGAAGGATCCAGAGAACAAGTCTTATGAGGCAGGGCTGAGGGCACTGGGGTTGTTTAGCCCAGAGAAAAAGAGGCTGATGGGAAGATCTTATCACTTTCCACAGCTACCTGAAAGGCTGTAGCAAGGTGGGGGTCAGTCTCTTCTCCCAAGTAACAAGCGGTAAGACAAGAGCCTCGAGTTGTGCCAGGGGAGGTTAAGGCTGGATGTTAGGAAAAATTTCTTCGCAGAGAGTTGTCAAGCACCGGAACAGGCTGCCCAGGGAAGTGGTTAAGTCACCATCCCTGGGGGTATTTGAAAAATGTACAGATGTGGTACTTAGTGACACAGCTTAGTGGTGCACTTGGCAATACTAGGTTGACAGTTGGACTCTCTGATTTTAAAAGTCTTTTCCAGTCTAAATGATTCTATGACTCTGCTATATGCATGTTCTCATTCAGACTGTGCAGGGTTCAAACCTCTGCCATCTGGAACAGCATGACCAACATACAAAGAGCAAAAACATTGCTGCACTATTGGGGATGTAGTTATTATTTAAAACTCACATCTCTAGAGCAACTTTCCGCAGAGTTCCAGGTGCTTGTCTTTGCTGAAGGCCATGTAAATGGTTACAGACAAGTTTTCTGCATTACTCAAAGTTCTGAATGCAAAAATGGAGAAAAGCATCAGTTGGTCACTTCAGAAAGTGACCCAAAATCATCAAACCCTCATTTGTGTTTTACCCTATTCAAAAACCATTTGTGTGAGCAAGCATGCAAGAAACATAAAAGAGGAGCTTCTTGGTTCTAATCATTGCAGCGTCATTTTAATGCTGGAGGAAAACCTTTATTGAAATATGGCATATCTTTGTAAGAAAATGGACTTAATAATGTAAAAGGCCTTCTTATATTTTTCAACTCTTTTAGCATATGCTCCCAATTATAGCACTGGCATTTTGATAACAGCCAGATATTCAAGCTCTAAGTCTCATAAACTAGCATCTTGTCAGCTTGGAACTACACAGAGGGGAAGCTACAAAACCAAACCATGCTCTGCACTTCACTATTTTTAAGACAAGAAAATAAGAAACCACCACTTCTTCATGAGGGGAAATTCTCTGGTTTCAGAAGACACCATGACTGACCAGAAGGAAACACCTCTTAATGGAGCTAATTTTCTGTGATTTTAATAGACTTCAGCAAACACAAGTTTTACCTTTAATGTACATGACGAAAGCTGGCCTTTGAAATGAATGAGACAAAAATAGGGAAAAAAATGTGCAAAGTAGCAATTTCTCATAGATAGCTGTTGGGTATTTATTAAAAAAAAATATCCTAAACTAGCAGGCATTTCCCAAATGTACCAACAACTCTGAACGTATATGAGAGCTCCCAGCTGAAAAGGCCGGCATTTCAGAGAACAAGCTGGCATTCCCCCAGCCTTGCCTTCCAATGAATGAATGACTAAATTAACAGAACAGTACCTGTGTGCTGTCAATGTGAAAAATCATTGTGAAAGGTACTGCTGGTTTACAGACCGCAGCTTATGCAAAACAGTAACAAGGTCCAGGAGGCTCCCGGCAATGACAGAAGGTATTGAGAGGAAAAGGGCAGCTGAACTAAAAGTTAATCTACTTCCTCATGATATAGTAGCTGGGTTTGATTTGTTTATGTTTTGTTGGTTTTGGTTTTTTATTCCCTTGCAAGTGGTAATGATTACTGTAAAGCCAAAAGAGCCTGAGAAATTAAATGGCAATATATATATCTGAAAGCTGTGACTATTCCACAGCAATACCAGTTTGGGCAGGACCAGCCAAGAAAAGCTTCATTGGGCTGCTCCAGGTTTCAAACTACTTTTGAGGCAGCACAGTGACACCTAACCAAGAAGCTCAGTCCAGGACACAAGCTGGCTAATTTCACAAGTAGATAATGTGTAGGTAGTTTGTTAGACAAATGAGATCCCAGGTCTTGTACCTTTTGGTACTTTGAGTCAGGCCTAAGGAGATTCACCAAACAGAGGAAAACATTAGATTGCCTCTGTATTTCAAACGACAAAAAGTCATTGTTAACTGACCTGGTGACTGGGAGTGGTTTTGCTGCCACTCAGCTGGGAAAATTAGTCTGTGAACTGGCAAAGACAAGAGGGAATTCTCCAACATCAGAAGTCAGCAGCAGTGTGTGGTACACATTACATTCTAATGTAGCTGTAGAATGTTCAAATCTCCCAAAATACTTCAAATGCTAGTTTCACTTCATGATTTCTTGATTTCTATCTCAACCGCTGTTGTAAGGATAGTCTAGCTATGGAGCTCTCCAGACAGCTAACTGGTTTTATGAACCAGCTATCTTCAGCAGTCTGACATGGCTCTTCAGCTGTATTTGGCCACAAAATGAGATTATTCCCTCGCAGCTGCCACCCCCAAGTCTTCTGATTATATATTTCCTGCTTTCTGTCCTGTTAACCTTCTGCTCTTTTATTATATCGGGCCTGGTCTATGACATGAAACTCCCTGTGGCAAAAGCTCTGACTGAATCTCTCAGGCACAGACAGTAATTTTTCTGCAGGACAGTCACTAGTGAAAGTTATAACACCAATTACTGCGCAGTCACACTCACACAAGCATGAAAAAAAAAACCTTGGCTTGTGGAAGTCTTAAAAATGCCTGCTAATGCAGATGATTTGCTTTCTGTATTTTCCCATTAGCAACACATGAAAATGATTAAATAGACCCCTTTGTTGCCCTGCTTGCTTCTCCACTGCAGTAATTTTCTTTCCAGTTGACGACGTGGCTTTTTGATTTGGTTTGGATGAAGATCAGAAGGAAAGAGCCATTCACGCAGAATAGCGGAATATTCGTTTCACATATTCCATTGCTGAGCTGAAGGCAACTTCATTTTGATCCTGCATCAGGACTAGCTCTCCACTTGCTAACAGCATTGAACTGGCAGTATTCTGTAGCTGTTTTTTAATACATGTTCATTTAGTACCTCCTGCAAAAGAAAAATGTCTAATGCAACAAGCCCATCAGCTTTGCTACAACAGAGAGGCGAACTAGAAAGAGAACACACCAGCAATCTCAGAGCCCATTCCCAAGACACATAACGAGAGGACAGTCAAACCACTGATCTTCCCAGAGGTATTAAAATTATATCTGACAATTTCTCCTAGTCTGAAATTAATTGTTTGCATCTAATAAGCAACTACACATTCTCCTAGCTCCAGGGCAGTGCTTCCAACTCAGACCTTTCCTCCTGCCCCCTCTGCCACACAAATCTTCCAAAGATATGCAAATATGAAATAAGCTAATTGGAGTATATTGCACCTCTTCCTTTCCCTCATACATAAACATATAAATACATATTTATACATAAACACACATATATATAGAAAAGGACACGTGAGATACTAGCACATATTCATGCTCAAAAAGTTCTTTTGTTCCACAGCAACTGTTTGTTTTCAAGGTCCCTATGAGTACGTATCCTCAGGATCTGTGACTGTCAGATTTAATGAGCTGGACTTTCAGCTCGCATCATTTGGAGCGGCTCAAAACGCCTGACTACTATAGAACTGCCCTTCATCTATACCAGTGAGGCAGTTTTAAGCACCTCATAGAAGCTTACAGGGAGTACTGTCAAATAGTTTTCAGTTGCAGTTTGGTCTGCCTCTTGTGTCTCCAACTGAATTTCGCATTCCAGAGGCATTAGGTTGAATTCAGTCATCCAAGGACCTGATACACCTACACACATTCTGAGAGGTGGCACACTTTCAAGATGAGCAGAACAATTAAAAACTTGATTTGCTGACTACTTGTACTTATTTTAATAGGTTTGGCTATTAAACACAGGAACGGTGAGCAAGGTAAGTGAATCTGAGTAGATGCTTTTGCAATGACCACATCAATTAATGGCATTTTATACAATTCCAAATCTGTAGCACTGTATAGTGTCTCAGTCTCTTCGTTTGTAAATGATTTATGCTCTCATTCTGAAAAGACTCATGGACAGTCATGATGCAGGACACTTGAATGAAGAATGTCCTCAAAAGGAGCAGGAATATATGCATGCACTGTTCAACAAATGTAAGAGATGCTCAAAGTAGCAGGACTCTAAAATTGGCAAAAAATGTAAAGCGCGTCATCTTCATTCATCTGGCAGAAGCCAAAGCAATGCAGCAATCACCAAGAGACAGCTGCCTATTAGGCTGTGACCAGAAATATCTTCTGCTAAAGCTTAAAATGCACTGTTTATATTTATCTTCAGCTGAAATTCATCTTCTCTCCCATTCCTCACTGTATTTCAGAGAAATACAAAGAAAGATGTTTATCTCAGCTAAGATCACATCCATGTAAGTTTCAAGACAGGCTATTTGCACAAAAAGCAGACCCTTTAATATTTTCCTGTTTACAACTATGCAGGGAGAACAAAAAGTCATGGGTGGTCAAATTTAATATTTCCTAAAAGCAGCTCAGTTTCAGAGAGCTGTACATCTTCAGAGGTTTCCTCCTCTGTGTGAGAGTGATTAAAGATCCAATATTCGTATCTCTGCCAAGTGTAGTTCATCTAATGCAGACCACTGGGATTGGTTTAAAGAGGTTTGGTTTTGTTCTTTTATTAATGTGTTATTTATAAAACTGTACTTAGGACTGTGTCAGAATTTTTATGCTAAGGACTCATTTTCTGGAATGCGAAATGTTTTTTTACCTGGTGCAAGTAGCATTCCTCTCTGTCTGGAACTTAGCCTACAAATTTCCAGCACCAAAAGCCTTCCATGCTTTTGCTCGAAACAGAAACTAGGTTTTTTGCTTCTGATTGCCTCCATTTATTTTCACATCCTCATTTTTGTTACTACAATAAAGACATGTTTTGATAGGAGAGCTTTCTCATCTGTTTTCCCCATAAGCTAAAGTAGAGACCATATTCAACAAGCTATTTACATTCTTTACCACTGATTTCATTAGAAGGGGTCTGCATTTTACTGGCTTGGCCATTTATTTCACTAAGAATTAAGAACCTAAATAGTCTCTTGGGTCTGGCATAAAGTATCTACTCCATTACCCTTTCTCAAATCACAGCCAGAAAACTCTTCTCCCATCTCTTCTCCTATCTAGAAATAAAACCTACACCCACAACTCAATATGGGTGGTTCTCTGAAGAGAAGAAGAGGACTACATTAAAGCTGGTTTACAAACTCCAAACACATTTGGAGATTCTTCTCCTGGGATCTGCCAGGGTAAGACAAAGACTTAATTTACCGCACATTCTCTCATTATTCATGGCAAAGGAATGGGTGTTACTGGCAAGACCCTAAGTCATTACTTTTTTTATATCTGGATTGACAAATAGTGGTCTTTGCATGGAGCTGTTTTTTGGGTTTTTTAAAATATGTATTCTGAAAGCAAAACTGCTTGGGGGTATGTGAAAGAGGCTTCCAACAAGAAAAATAATCCCACAGGAAATGTATAAAGAAAAGATGCGGCTGGAAGATTATCAGCAAAACAGAAGGAGAACATGGGTGTCAGACAAAAGCCATGTCTGTGACATGAAAAATGCTACTAATAGAAGCAATAAGGGAATAATCTGGCTACAAACACTGTCCCCTAAGTCATGATTTGTGCTGCTGTCATAGCCTGCAGAGGTCACAGTATCCAGTTCATCTGCCAACATTGTCCTGAACAGACAGCAGTGAGGCAATTTTTCCTGATTTAGGAGGTAAGATGACGCCTGGTTCACTACACTGCAATGAGTTCTTCATGTGGAGCTCTGAAACCACTCTCCACCCTCAGAATCAATGAGCAGCACAGACTATAGGTGCTGCTATTGACTTCCCCTTCAGAAGGATAGGCTCTGAGTTTCACAGTAGAGAATGCTTATCAAAACCAAACCAAGAAATGAACTCCACAACCTGGGGTGAAGAGCATGAGGGAAGTCTGCAAGGGAGCTGCTGTGTCAGGCAACTCCATACCACTTCACAGCAAGCCCAGGTGTGACAGCTCTTCATTGATATCCTTGGCCATGACTCTGCTTTGTGATCTTGCAGAATGGAGCCTCTATTTAAAAAGGCCAAATCCCCTAAAAACGTCCTACTCCAGATGACCAAGATTGTTTGGAGCATTGTGCTAAAACAAAGCTCCTATTTCCTATAGAAGTTCTTCTTAGAAGTATGTATGAGTCAAAACATAACACTCACAAGACTAAAAAAAAAAAAAAGCCAAACAAAGAACCCCAACCAAAACTCATGACATTTTAAAATAGATTATTTTTTTCCTGTTCTTTTACTTCCTTCCCATTTTTCAAGTAGGAGATGCAAGATATTTGAGGTGTTTCAGCACTGGCTGTATTTCTGGGCAATCCCCTAGTTCCCAGAACTGGGGCCTGAAGGAAAACACCAGCTACCCCAGCTCTACCATGACAGAAAAAGGAAAGCTACAGCTTAGTAAGACAGCCATCTAAGACAAGAGCCTGAGGTTGCCTTTTGGTCTAAGTGAGCCATGTATTGTATTGGTCTAATTGTACCATGGATTGTAAGAGAAGCCTCAGCGCCCTGAGCCCCCAAACAACCAGGGGAGGGAAAGCCCCAGCAAATATAACGGTGCATCAATGCAGGAGCTGTTTTCTGTCTTGAAGAGCAACACTAACTGTGCCCTAGCTTTGAAGAATCCCTTGGGGCATCTTAAGTAGTGTTTTTAGGCCAAGATGCTGGATTTTTAGTGAAGCGACTAATGCATGTTTTTTTCTGTTGCTTGCTATGGGTCCAGTACTCCCAGGAAAGAAACAGGATCAGGGAGTAGTACCTTTCACAACTGCAGTAGCAAGATTGCCCAGAGCTCATCCATCAACATCCAGAAGATATAGCTCAGTAAAATGCTCAGGAATATGACTGGACTGTGTTAGAGAAGACACCAATCATAATTTTAACCAGCCCAGAGGAGTTCAAAGGGTTAGAAGTGATTCATTCTTGCCCATGTTCTCGCTTAATAGCATTTTCAAGGGATCATTTCAGAACTATCTAAACCACAACGCCAAACTGTATGTGCAATGATTTGCAGCAATTACTGAGATTCTGTGAAAGAGACTGGGCTGGATGTTTGCCTCTGAATATCATATTTCAAAACAGCTAGGATGATCTGGAAGGCTGGTGAGTAAATGCCTGTGGTGAAAGGTTTCAGACAGTGAGATTTTGAAGCCCACTAATGAAAGCTGGCTTTAGTCTGGGAATATACTCGCCTTCATCCCTTCTTTATGAATCAACAATCATCTCCTGCAGATGACAGCTCAGAAGAGCCTGCCAGTCCTGGATCTGAACTGCCCCATGGCAGCAGTCCTCCCTCCCGCCAAATAAACGGCAGAGATAGGAGTGGATCTGGCGCACAGTCCCGTTTTCAGCCATCCACTGAAGCCCCCATCCAAAGCATCCCAAAGTAGGACTGCAAACCCAGGATATAGGCTTTGCACCTGGAATGCAGGTGTCATCACACAACAGCACAGCTACAGCAGTGACCTCCTCCCAAGAGAGGTAATGTCTGCTCCTCAGTGGGAGGAAAGGCAGCTCCAAGCTCTTGCAGCTTAGTTTGAGAGCCACAGAAAGCTGATTCAGGGAGTTTAACCATCCCAGAATAAATAAAAAACAGGTCCTACAGAACCATCCATTTATGTGCAGTGTCAATTCTGAAAGAGACAAGAGCAAAAGGCAATGTAAAGGTAAATCAGTGGAGGGCCAGCTGACCCTCAGATGAGTCGAGTGTGCTATAAACCTACCCCTTCACCACTCGACATCTGTGAATCCTTTTTGGCTCATGCCAAGAAATCAATTTGCACACTGGGTTTCCTGCAAGAATACACTTCACTCAGTGAAAGAAGGCCACATATTTGGAGTCTGGACTTAAAGACAGTATTGCTGATGTAGCTGTAATCAAACTGAAATCAAGAAGAAAGGACACTGAAGGCTAGAGTCTGAGAAGAACAACCATGACTCTGCATTTAGATCTGATGAAAAGGAGACAGGGAAATGGGGAAATAAATCTCAAGACCAATAGTTCAAAACAAAACACCCTCTGCTGAAAATTAATAATGTCATTATCCTGAGGTGTCTAAGTTTCATTTCACTTAGCAGAAGAAGAGAGCCTCAAAAAATGTCTCTGAATTAATAATTAAGAGAATTAACACAAATGTCTAACTTTGAAAAACAAAACACCAAAAACTCTACCACGTAAGTGCTAGCATAAAAGGACCCAGAGGAGTACCTTAATAAAAATTATTCATTGCAGTGTTTTAGAAAACGCATAAACTCAATTTTTACCATCTTTCAAGGCAGCACTTCAGCAAAATAATCAAGTACATACGTAAATATTCCAGTTTAGTAAAACAATGTATCTCTGTACAAACGTGTCAGCAGGGTATAGACTAATACAGCCTATATCAATTGGCCTGTACCTGAGGTGTTTGCAGAGCAGGACTGCTTGCTTGTATCAGGATGTAAAATTGTCATTAACAATGATGTAAAGCATGTAGAGGCCTATAAGTTAGAGTTTTGGGATATCAATTATTAAGCACTTCATCAACCTTTGAAACTTTCTCACCTGGAAAGCAGGGCTTAAAATGGATCCTAACTTCAGCTGGACTGGGGATGTGGTATTCAGCATAGTCTGTAGTATGAGTTATAACACGGCACTGAACTGACAACTTAGTGACTTTAAGTTAGATTTCATTTCTTTTTGGCTCATATGCCTAAGTCAGATCACCTACCTTTTTTCCTGGTACCTCGTGACGAATTTTAAAACCACATGTATAAAACAGAAGAATTCTAGCAACCTCTGTTGCAACCAATATGAACATCAAAGCTGACAACCTCCCAGCTAATACCACACTTACCTTGGTGTTGGCCTGATTAAAGTAATAGAATGATTTCTAAAAGCAAAGGGGATTTCAGGAAAGTTGTCAGGATTAGCCTTTTCTTAGAGCTTTCACCAGGTGATACAAGAGAATCATGAAAGGATCTGGTTGAAAATTTTCCAAAGTCAATGAGAGTCTTCCTGTTTATCTTACTGCATCTGAAAGATGTAAAAGTATACAGCCCAATCACACAATACTGAAGAAAAAGATAAGTGTGGTGAGGAGAATAGGAAGTTTCGTCAATAGCTTCACCTGATGTGAGACCAAGCTACATGTGAACACAAACAAGGTGGAGAGGCAGACTGGGAAGTAAAGACAATACTGCAGACCTAATTCCAGAATATGATGTCCAAATGTCTATAACTCTACATCTCTTCACCTGTAAGAAACCAGCCTGGTTTTCAACGCTCTGAGCAGCCACAGATTTTACTAACTCTAGCAGCTATTGCAAGAGTCAGTACTTCTGATAGCCAAGAGTTTTTATACATGTGCATCTCGGCTCCAAGGCACCCAACTCTCAACATACTAGATCTATTTTTTCCTATTGAAAATTTCAGAGGCTAGGATTATACAATAATAACAAATACGTTGGTAAAATAATAAAGTGCTGGTATTATACTGTTTACTTTGTTGTGAAAACTCGCCATTTCATTTTGAGTTTAAAGGGATTCTGTATATTTCCTTAAGTCTGTGTTCTTGGGGACATATGAACACAAATCACATCAGCTTTCCTTTAAGAAAATATAGGCTTCTAGCTCTAATGATACCAAAACCATCAAGAGAAGACATTTATTAAAAAGCCCAATAACAAACCAAGAGCTGATTATGAAAACAGCTCACGTGCTGGGGAAGCCTTAAGCATGCTTTTCCACTACCACTGGCAATTCAGTATTTATTGTTCTGCTTGGACTTGCAATAAACACAACCAAGATGTTGCAATTTGAAATCAGAATAGATGCCAAAAAATTACCCCATGTGCTGAAATGTCATTTACCTGCTTGCTAATTGCCTCATTTGGGTACCATTTTGAAGTCTCCATGCTACAGCAGATGAGATGGAAGGAAATTTAGTTCCACACAAAAAAAGGGAAAAAAAAAAAAGTCATTGGCTTCAGCTTTCTCTTCAGTAATTGAGAGCGCCAGGTTAGCACTTCCATTTCTGCGTACCTCCAAGAGATGAAAACAAGCTCCTAAGATTATAATGACATAGAGAAATCACTGTGAAAAGCCATAAGCTGCCCTCGCAGTGCCAATATGAGCTTGGAGCCTGCCTGGACAAAGTTCAATCGCATCATAATCAAAAGATAGTCTCATCAGCTGAAACTGGGTAAACATAGGAGAAAACTAAGTCATACCTTGATAAGCTTGAATGTGGAAACATCGACACTTAATTTTCCTTTAAATGTGACCAGTTACATTTAGAACAATTAAGTGGCTTTTATGAACATTTTAAATACTACATATCAGTATCAAGGTATCCTTTGTCTTGCCAGAATAAAACTATGGGGTGCAGTTCTTGGTTACAGCAGCAACAGCTTTTCACTAATCTGTCAGTGTAAAGAGACATAAATGATCTTCCAAATTTGAAGATCCCTTTGTCTCACTAGAGCAACAAAAAACATCCCACGTGTAAGATGTTTGTCTCTGTTTCTTCTCTCTTTAAAGAGAATTGAAATGATGTTAAAATAGAATGTGACAAATGGGGGAAAGAAATGTAACTTGTCTCAAGATATTCTTTATAGCAGGAATTCATCTAAAAGCTGCTTCAAGTAACAAAACCCATGCCCATTAAAACCTGCACAGATCTAATTGCAAGAGAAACACTAAAAGAAACTGGGGAGGTTCTCACAGTGGAGCCTTTCCAGGACTTAATCTGAAATTTCAATGATCACAGGAGGGCTTCTGATACAAATAGGAAAAAGGAATAGTAACAAATCAGGACTAGATGGTGTTCAATTAAGAATTTTAAGAACACTCATAGTGGAGACAGCCGATTACTAGAAAATTAAAAACATGAAGCCTTTAGAAAAGATTTTGGGAGGATCTGGGGAACTACATGTCTATATGACTAATGCTTGTTTCAGGCAACTTTGTGAAGCCTATAATAAAGGACAACAGATACCCACATAAATACAAGCTTGTTGCAGAGTCAACACAGCTGCTGTAAGGGGGAGCCCTGCCTTCTCAGCCTCTTGGAGCTCCTGCGACATATCAGCAACCACGTGAATAAAACTCTTACATAATCTGGATTTTAAGAAGAGTTGTCACAAAGACCTTATCTAAAGCTCTTGAAAGCTAAAAGCTGCAGGATAAGAAGGGAAGTCCTTCATAGAAAAACCATTGCTTAAGAATTAGCAAATATAGGAGTAAGCATTCAGTTTCCAGTGAAAGAAGGTCAGCAGTGAAGCTTCATTAGGAGCCCACATTGGAGTAGGAAAGATAACATAATAAATCCATGACTAATTCACACATCAAATACTACATGAAGTTCTGGTCTTCACACCTCAGATAAGATAAATTAGAGCTGGAATACGCTCACGGAAAGACAACAAGAATGATCAAAGGTACTGCTCTATATCAGAAACAACTGAAGAGTCATGAAAAACACCTGGATGATGAAAAACACTTGGAATCAGCATGGATAAAACTGATTGCTTGCTGTCCTTTCCAAGGCAGGACTTAAGAGTATACTAAGTGAAGCTAAAAGCACAAGTAGGATTGCTCTGTGAAAGAACACTGTACGAACAAGAAGTTAACACAGGCTCATGAGGAGACTGAATCATGAAACTGAGTTTTATGGTTAAACAGAGCACTGGAAGCAAAACCTGCTACATGGTTTCCCTATTCCATCAGGGATTTAAATCTGATTATCTTGCAACTGGGCAGGCGAAGCTGTTCAGGGGCTACTGCAACACATTGGCCATGCTAATAATGTCTCCTGTAGCAAAGTAAAAGGACCCCTACACTGAAGCTTCTACAAAACACTGCATTCATTTTTACCTTCAATTTAGATCTCTTCCTCACATCTACAAATAGAGTCAGGATGTACGCAGACACCCAAGCTGAAATCTTTCCATATATCACATTAGGGAGCCAGCTGATGTTCATTCTGCAGTCACCCTGTAAAATCAAATGGCACAACAGGAACAGCAGCTGCTGCAGACATATTGCTCATCTAGTGGTTTATCCCATTGCCACTAAGAGAAATCACAGTTTTGTCCACTGTAATCTGAAAGCTGCAGTAGGCACTTGCCATAAATGCTGGTTGCATTTCTCCAGCTTCATTACAGGCTCTTCCTGGTTTGGAAGCAGAAAGCTCATTAAACGTGACCTGTAAGTCTAATAGTTGACTTACAAGACAACAGGAAAAGTCTGTTAGCTCAGTCCAGAAGGTGGGTGCACTTAATTGCCTCTTTCAAAGATCTGTTCCTTTGTGAAGAATGGTAGAGAATTACTGATTATTACCAATTTGCTGAGACACTTAAAGCATCAACCTCCTTACATGGAAAATATTTGCTGAAATTATCACCATTTATGCTGTCTAATGAGCTTTTGCTCCTCTTTGCAATTTGGAAGTAGGCCACCCCATTAATACACTCCTAGAGAGGTTTAAGCAGGAAGGCATTAGTGTGTTGCTGCTAGTAATAACAGTACTGCGGTGTAAGTACCCACGAATCTGCTGAAAGGCAATCACAGAAGTGTCTGTAAGCTTCCTGTGCACAAGGGCTTGTGCAAAATTAAATTCCAGCCCAAGAAATTAAAATCAGGACTGGTTTGTTCACTTAATAAACGGCAGAGATCTTACCAAATAGGTCTAAGTTTAAAGAACCAAGGTTAGAAGCACCAACAAATTAGGTATTTTACTGTAAAACAGGGGGAAAAAAAATAAAATAAAAAGTTCAGAGTCTCCTCCTGAACTTTAGGAGGAGACTCGGTGCCTCTGTTCCTTTACCTGATCGACTCCAAATACCCCTTCAAGCACAGCAGTTGCTGGTGAGACATACCACCTGCACTTCCAGATGTTTTTCACTACTGTATCTTCAAGAGCAATCATTTCTGCACAGGAAGAAGCAGCACAGAGCAGCTGGTATCAACATAAGGGTGAGATTCTTCATAAAGGGCAATTCAAGAGTCATTCCTGCCATTTATCCCTGCAGTGAAATACCTAGGAGTCCTAGTAGCACCCTTAGCTCCTTTCCATGTCCCACTCACTGATATTGAGGCCATAAGCAGGAACATCACAATATACAAACAAGAAACAAAGGTATAGGAGGTAATGGTCCAGGTGGCTATTAACCCAAATCCTGACTAAGCATTCTTGAGCACTCTGAAATCATGACTACCTTGCTCCTGTGGCAGAATTTCATTTTGTAGCAGTTTAATTCACCCATCTTCCTCCCACAGACCTGCAGCATGTAAGGCAAGATCCAAAGCTTATTTCATTTTTTTTTTAGCTAAAAATGTACATTCAAGAAGCCACATTAAGAACTGTCACAAGATCTGGACCGGGTTCAAATGTAGGCATTTCCAGAGCCAGAGAAGTAATTTGGAAGGAGGAAGGTGGGTGTAGCATGCAGCTGGCAGCTGTATCACAGGGTGCTACTCACCTGGCACAGACTTTATACAACCCTGCAAGCTCAAGTCCCTTTATCCAAAAAAGTGAAGGAGGCTTGAGTATTAAATAAACCAACCAATGAGGATGCAATAGCTTTGCTCAGCTTTTGCTTACTCAAATATTAGCTACTTTAAAAAATCTAAGATGACAGAAATACAGTAATCAGACACACCTTCAAGTAGACTCCTGGAGTTATACATTTACCACTGCTGTATTATCACAGAACATAAGCAAAGTTAAGTAACTGCAAGCTTGCAAGATACCTTTTAAGATATATTTCTAGTCAGCTGTGGAGAGCTGTGAATTCCCTTAGAGATTAGATGTTAAACCTGAAGCTATAAAGGACTTCGAGTAATAAGTAACTAACTGCCAGCCAATTTTAAAATTAAATAACACACAAGATCACCTTTGTCTTGCAGTTAGATGCCATATTAAACTTCACACCAACATGTTAATTTTCAGTCCTTTCCCTCTTGCTTCTGAACTCTATCCAAACAAGCCAGAAGTAGCTCCCCACTTCTTAAAATGCCTCAGCTCCTACTATCAATCATTCTGCAACTGAAAGAAGTCTAAAAGCTATGTAATATTGCCCTTCTGGCTACAGTTCTTAAAAAGGTATACAGTAATGCAGTTTAAATTAGGGGAATTATCTGTGCTCCATCCTTTTATGCTACTTACTGTTTAGGAAACATCTTTCATTGCCAGGCTGGAATAAAACCAAATCAGCATTTCCCTAGGACCATGAATAACAGAGGAGACACATCAGAAGACCAGAACATAAGTTAAGCAAGAAAACATGCCTGGATGGGATGAAGTGACCCACAGCCTTGAGAAGTAAAATTAAGTCTAGTTCCACATCAAGCCTGGCTGGAGGCTTCTGCTCCCAACATCTCCCTGGGACCACTGTCACCTAGGGGTAGCACCGTGGAAAGTAATGAAAGCATAAGAGAAGGAAAGCCAAGTGCACAGCACAACTGGGTCTGAGGATGCTGTGCAATCTCATGTGCAGCTGGTAAGCCTCTTATTATTAGCTACTTTGAATAGCTACCCTAAAAAGTGCCTTCTGTAGACCTTCTGTTTAAAGGCACAAAGACCTAAATGTCAATCTGTTTGCTAAGCCTGGCACATCTCTGAAATTAAGCTCACCAGCAGCAACAGAAAGCCAAACACGGGAGCCAGCAGAAAAACAGAAGTGCAGGCTGCACAGTTCCAAGGCAGAAAAGATGTTGGCCTCCTTGCTGGCAGGAGAAATACTGTTGTTCCAAAAAGAAGGGGAAAAAAAAAAAATTCAAAAGAAATCCCAAAACAAGCCAAAACCCCAAACAAACCCGACCCCACAAGTTTTAGGCACAATCCTATGGAGGTGGATTACGCAAAAGCTGACTTTTTCCAAGGACATCACCAGACTATGGTGGACAAATCTCACTGGTACAGTTAGGCTTGCTGAGAAGGCATTTAAGATGAGGAAGATAACATTTAAAGCCTCCATTCCCACAGTAGGGGAAATTCCCAGACTTTGCGCTTGCTGGGACATATTCAGCTTTCACTTTGAGGTACTCTGAAAGTGCCTCAAAATCAGTGCTGCTGTTTTTCTCACACACAGAGCGTGGACAGCAGATTTGGGCCCCTCAGCTTCTCAACAACCCCCTGAAGTGGGAGGGCATCAAAGGTTAGGAGAAAATATTAGTCTCCTTCAGTCTGCTGGCAATGATCCTCATAGTGCAGCCCAGCATGTAGTTTGCCTTGTTCACAGTGTCAGGTCATCTTTAACATTGTGTTTGCAGTGACTCTGCAGTCTTTCTTTTTAGGGCTGACCAGCCAGTTTTCAGCCCAGCTAATGCTACTGTCTCATTCAGCATATGACAAATATTCAGATTTATCCAAGAACTAGAGCCATTTAATCACTTCAGGGATTTTTAATCACCTTTAGGTGATGCTGCCTCTTGTAATACAACTGTAGCGGACTTATGCCAAGTAGAAGTAACATGAGCAGTGCCAACTGCTTGCAGAAGTGGTCAGAAGATGTAGAAGCTTGCAAGATACAGACCAACGCAAAGACTTACCAAAAGCTCAGGACAGGTTTTAATTCAAAAGAGAATACACTTGACTGAAGTTTGTCACACAAACTTCTTACCCGCGATTTCCTAATTTCTGATTAAAGAAATCTTCTTGTGCCCACTGATTGTTGAAGTTGGCTGCAGTCCTGCAAACAGTAGCAGAAACCATTCCGTACTGGAAAAAAGGCATGCCAAATATTTTAGAGGCAACAAAAACACTTTGACAACTGCTGTTTGGCTGGGGAAAATAAAGTTTTCTAGCCATTATATCTATTGGGTTTTGGAAGCACAAGCCTTCGACATTTCAAAACAAGACAGTTGGTGTGTATTGACTGTTGCTTATCATATTGCATGTGAATGCTTTCCTGTTACCTTGTTCTATCCCTTCTTGGTATCATAAGCCTATACATTCCTAGAATAGTGAATACTAGGTCTTTAATAAAGTAGGTCCGTTCAATATTTAGCACAATGTAACTTTGAACCCAGATCAGAAGCTCTAGGTACTACCATGCAAGTAGATAGACATATTCAAACAGGATAATAACATGAAGTCTAGACAAGGAAGTCCGAGGAAATGGTTGCAGCAGGCAATTGCCTGGCAGAAAAACAAGCACACAAAAATGAAAAATAAACCCATAACGATTGGACTAAACTTACAAACTTCCTCCTAAATATTTTATTAGAACTGACAAAAGAATCAAAACCCTCTGAACAGAGTCTCTCTGCAAATCGTACTTCCCAATATCATCTTCTAATAGCTGATTAAACTCTTCAGTCCAGCAAGCCATGGCAGACTGCTATCTGGGCGCTGCTCACACAGATATTCAGACTGTTCTCTCAGATACGTGGCTGCCTTCCAGATAAACCAGAGCAAAAATCACAGAAAAAAAACTGAGCACCACATTCCCTGTCACTTGGCTCTTCAGTTTACTGTATAAAAATCACACAGGACAGCAAAATATTTTCACTGGTAGGAGGCATTTAACCACTGCAGAACAAGTAAAGCTGAAGGCCAGAAAACTACCACCCAGCCAGCCTTGCTGCAGAGCAGCATCACTAAATCAGCAGGCCACACTTCCTCCAAACAGCAACAAGAAAAATGCTGATTTTTGACAGTGTTTCTAAATTGCAGCACTTGCTCCCACATTTACTTTGAATCCAGCCATTCCTGCAGCATTTCCAAGTAATACAGGCAAGTTATAAAGTGCATTAATAACTTCCCCATATTTGCCTAGAACTGGGTGATAGCCAAGCCCCCTTGACTTCTGCTGGGCTTTTACTTTCAATTCGGTAAGACACGAGTGGCTTAGTAGGCCTTCAGAGCTGTGGACTCCTCTTTGGCCAGCATAAACAGGGCAGATAGGACAAACTGCCACTCCAGACACATTTCTAACTGAATTAATTTTATAAGCTTTATTGTGCTTATTGAGACAAAACCATCTGACCTTGTCTCCATCTGTAATAGCAGTTCTGAATTTCTGATTTTCAGGGAAGGAATCGCAGTGTCTCATTTCACATATGCAGAAGTTCACTTTAAATAGCTAAATAGAAAGCTAACTGAAGACAGATACCTCAGCAAAACCCCCTGGTAACAATATTGATGTCCATGAGCAGAAAGAGTCCTTTCAATGTTCACTAAGGACAGCACTGATATAGTACCAAACTAAAGCTATTCAAGCTACTCCTTTACTAAGATGCTTCATCCATGAAGAGGCTGATCTTAAGCCAGGCAACCTCACTTACCTACTGCTTCACTTCTGCAGAGAAGTTGCCAAATGCTTTTACTAAGTACCATACATGAAGTGCTTGTTTATCTGGAAACATGGTTTCTTGGAAACCAGTCCCACTGTGGTCTCAGGCTCTCAGGGTAGAAACAGACATATTCCTACAGTCTGATGAGGAACATTCTTTAGTTCCTGCTATTGCCTATGTGGATTTCTCCAAGGCTTTCAATACTGTTTAATGCAGCCACCTCCAGCAGAAACTGATGCATTATGGTCTTGGTGTGCAGTCAGTGCTGTGGGTAGGGAACAGGCTGACAGGCTGCACTCAGAAGGTGGTGGTGAATAGCTCCTTTTCCAGCTGGTGACCCGCCAGCAGTAGAGTCACCAAGGGATCAATACTGCGCCTGACACTGTTCAATGCCTTCATAAGTGATCTGGATCATAATATCAGATGTATCATGATGAAGTTCGTCAATGACACCAAACTGAGTGGTGAAGTGGATGCTTTGGAAGGCGGACCCACCCTGCAGGATGACCTGGATAGGCTGGAAGAATGAACTAGCAAGAATCTTACTAAGTTCCATAAGGACAAGCGCAAGGTCTTGCACTCGGGTAAGCACAGTCCAATAATGCAGCACAGGCAGGGATCTACTTGGCTGGGGAGCATCCAACAGGATGCTGGGCTACATCAACAAGGGTATCACCTGTGAAGATGATGTAATTGTCGTACTCTACTCAGTGCTTGCCAGACCATGCCTGGAATGCTGTGTTCGGTTTTGGTCCTTGCCATAAAAAAAATGATGTGTGGAGGCTGGAAAGGGTCCAGAGAAGGGCCACAAAGATGATTCAAGGACTGGTAGGGCTGCCACATGAGGAATGGCTGAGAAAGCTGGGTTTATTCAGCTTGGAGAAAGAAGGCTCAAGGGAAATCTTATCACCATCATCCAGTAGTGGCTACAGAAAAGAGGCTCACTTTTTACAAAGGGTCACATAGAAAAGACGAGGGGCAATGGCCACAAGTTACTCCTGGGGGGATACTGACTGGACATAGGAGGAAAATTTTTCACAGTGAGAACAATCAGCCATTGGGATAATCTCCCCAGGGGTGCGGTGGATCCCCCAACATTGTATACTTTTAAGGTCTGACTGGACAGGGTGCTGGGACATGTAGTCTAGGTCGTGCTTGCCTAGAAAGATTGGACCAGATGATCCTTGAGGTCCCTTCCAGTGTGGTATTCTATGATTCTCTCACCCCCCCTCAAAGCCTTCACTTTCTTCCTTACATTTCAACATCAAGCGTACACCACAGTGTGACACTAATCAGCGTGAATTGTAGGGCCTTGTCCTGCAGCTGCTACCAAAGGAAAAAACAGATAAAAATAAATCAACCAGGATTTTTCCTTCCAATTAATTCAGCAGCTGAATTGGCTAGGGGCGTCAATACTGAGCAGTGTAACACATTCCCCATGACTATAGAATAAATCAACACAAATGCCAGGGCTTGACTATGTAACTTGCTCACAATCAGCAAACACTTGTTCACGTAAGAGGGCCCCCAATTTCAGGGAAATCAATTCTGCAAATACATGCACTTCAGTATGAGTGAACGGTGCAACAGGGAGACTGAGAAAGCAAGAGACAATGATGTAAGCAATATAAATCACTAAGTCTACACTTTTGCTACCTCTTGTTTCTCTGCACAGAGCCTTTCTACTCCCACCTCCATTTAATGTACTGTTTATACCCAGCCTTAAACAGCTGCAAAGTCAGCTCCTGAGGAAGACAGTGACTTGACTGCTACTCTTAAAAATGCAAAGAAATTCAGCTTCAATTTCACCAGCTGCTGCTCCAATTAGAAAAGGAAATATCAAACCCAATCCAATTTCTTAGAGCAGCACTATAAGGCACAGTAGTCTGAGAGCTGGCAGGCTAAGTGTTCAGCAAAATCAAGAGTAGCAAGAGAGAAGCATTTTGGTCTGGAACTATACGGACAGCTTGGAATTAATATGCTGGCTGGCACCTATCAACTATGATTGAAGGTGTATCTTAAAACTTACCATAGCAACACCATGATCCAACTACTTGCTGCCTATTTCTGAGAACAGAGGGGGGGTAAGAAACAAAGAAGTTAAATCACCACTACATGCATTTAAACATTTCTGCTTCTTGAAGCACTTCTCCTTTTAAGAGACCTGATGCAGACATAACAGAGAGATAGAGGGAAGAACAGTGTTCACTCAAAGATTTGCCAGCTTTTGTCTGTATTTTGGATCCATGTTGAGATTGAATTGAGCTGCAAAGGAGGGAAGAGATGACAGTGGAGAGGCCAAGTCAGCAAGCTATATCACTTGCTTTCTACTAGCTTGTAGTTGTAGTCATGTCAGACCTTCCAGCTTGTATAGCCTACAGGCCCAGCAGTGCAGCTTTCAGATTTGCCGGGTCCCCATTAATCATTTCCCTCAGAACTCCATGCAGGTCAGCTTCATATTTTGTGACCTTAGGGGAGAGGAAATTCAACTTTTATGATTATGTGGGACCCTTTCCTGTTGACACAACAGCATACATCTTGGCACTTAACCAATAAACTCCTGCCACCATAGCAGAAACTGACTGGGTCAGCTGAGGGACATACCTCTGGATTCCCAGGCTCCTAGAGGTAGTGTCCAGACCCAATATTGACCTCCATTCAACCAGTGTGTCTGATGAAAGGGCTGACAGGTTCATTTTATTTTGTTTAAACTCATATGTCTGCTAAAACAGCACTTCATTTCCCAAGCTCTTCAATCCCTAGGAGAGGCTGCTTGTCATATCTCTGCTCAGCATTACCTGTATCATCCTGAAAAGGCTTAAAATCCCTCATTGTCAAAAACCCCAAAGGGGTTTTCCTACAGTAGTTTTAGTTTCCAGCAAGTCCCAGGGATACAGAACAAAGGAGGTTGAATTCACAAATCTAAAGGAGCTCCATCTCACACCTACCTTGGGAGCTATTTGTAGGTAGATATCCTGGCAAAATTCAGACTCTGATTTTCTACATTTTAATTCTGAAGAGTAAGCCAAGATTTCCAAGAATCCTGCTGCGAATTCAGGCACCTGAGTAACATGTGAAAGCATTATTTCCAAGCAAGTCTGCCTGGAATGCAGGCCATGTTCATATCCCAAAGCTAGCACCAAGTATGGCAAAAGTCAATACCACTTTTAACCTTTAGCTACAAAGGTATTACCTTCTGTAACTTATTTTTTCTTGACCTGAAAACAGCTTTGGGATCCATGTTTAAAATGGTTTCTAACAGAGCCTGACTTAATAGCAACAGTCAGACTGCAGAAAAAAGCTTTGTTTCTTAGTTCAGACAGAGGAGGGGGCATCTAGCCACATGAAGCAAAGTCTATAGTATATTTTCCTGAGAGCTGTGCAAGAATAAGGCAACAAGGAACAACTCAGACTACACCAGCCTGCTCCAGCCTGGCAGGAACAACTTTCAACTTGCAACTGCCAAAATAATAATAAAAAATAAATTTAAACTATTTAAAAGGAAAGAAAGGCACATATCAAACAAAAAAATATATGTGTTTCTTCACAGCAACCTAATACTTGCAATGTTTGCATAATACACAGAGTGCTGAAGAGGAGCTCCATTTTTACACCTCAGGAGTCCAGTGACAAGCCTTGCCTCTTCATTAATTGTAAATCTGCTCATGCAGATTCAGCTAGAGGATGTGCTGAGGTTATCAGTCAGTGTTCCTGGTTGTCCCAGTGAAATTTAAAACAGGTTCACTCAATATTATGAAAATAAGGAAACTCAAGCTGCTGGTAAAACATAACCTTTTCAGATGACAGCTGCAAGTTGCTTGTGGCCCATCTGACATTTTACACCAATAAGGACTTCAACAGCAGAAAGCTGCAGCACAAAAAGGCAATCTTGGGATTGAAGTCAGATGGAACTCTTTCACTGACAGCTATGCACCCCACTGCAAACAAAAGGACTTTATTCCACAGGGTCCTGTGGGATATAGGACACCAACTTCTTTCTGCATGTCTTGGAAGCCTGACTGCGCCGCTTCTGTGTAACCAGAAAGAGCAACAGCCTAAGAACCAATGAACAGGAGCCCTTGCAGAGGGCGTGCCTGCAAAAGACAGTGGTGGAATAAGTTGATGAGTCACTAAGCTCTTACCCTCTTTCAGAGTCCACTAAAGGTTTTAGAAGTGTTCTTCAGAGCTGACTCAATGACACGGTTATGTCTTTAAAAAATTCCTAGCTTTAGAAAGGTGTGAGCAAATGGTTCACATGGCAAACAATTCCCTGTCCAAGGCCAAGCAGAAAACGAGATATAAAAGCTAAGGCAGTAGCACCAACAGCGAAGGACTGTTTGCACAGTTGCTGCTTGTCGTCTTCTCCAAACCAGAAGTTTAACATTCTGGTTATTATTCTCTCTTTTGGCCTGGTAGAAGATTTTTGCTTACACTTTTGAACCTTAGTTCACACCTTAGTCTTGAATGTTTCCTACAGGCCAATACACAGGAACAGACTTTCCAACCCTATAGCTGAAATACAGAGAGCTTTAAAAAGGCACCAGTGATGCGCCAGTGTTGGGGCAAGGGAGGATATAAAAAGACTGGTCCTCCAAATGCAAATTCTTAGGGGTTTTGTATATTCCAGAAAATAAGGCACAGCCTCTGACACTAGGATGTTAGGATGCATAAGAAAATAGCATGGTATGAATAACTTGGTCTAAATGAGTTCTGATCAAGATAATGAGACTCATAGCAGACTATTCAAGCTTTACATATGACAGCCGATTAACTACAACCTATGTCAACATGATGGGGGGAAAAGTTGTCTTTTCTTTCATGTGGGGCTTTTACTCATTTAATAAATATCCTCTAGAAATACACTCTTTCTTTCACATGTCTTCTCCTGGAAACAAGAGCAGCTGGGTCTCCTTCAGCGTGCTGGAAAGGGATACTCTCATGAGAAAAGGGAACTTATATGACATTTCTGATAAGGGCACTGCAAACTTGCTCAGAAAAATCTACTCTCCTGTGCTCTTCAGTGCTGGCTAGCCTGCCATTAACAGTGGCACATCCACTTTGGTCTGCCACTCACTCAGGCGGTAACACAGTGTTCATGTGCTGCCTCTTCATAAAGAGGGGGGAAAAAAATAAAATGCGGAGGTTGCAGGTGGTTAGGTTTGTGCACGTCGTTCCATGGAAGCAGCTGGTACACATGAAGCTAACCCAGGAGAGAAGAATGGTGAGACAAGAACAAACCCAAAAACCCTGAACCCTTGTTAACCCACCCTTTTTTACCTGAAATTAATTGATGTAGGAAAGATTCCAAGTCTAAAAGGAAAAAAGTATACTTAATTTAAAAATTAAAGTCTGCTTTTGGGGTATGTAGCTGCCAAGATAATTTCAGTGCCCTCTGTTTCTTCTGTGATACTTGTGATACATTGAAACAGGGCAAGAGTTCTGTTGCCTCTAAGTTGAGGTGCTTGCTACAAGAAAAAGCACAAATATTATACTCCAGTTTTGAGAAGGTTAAAAGTCTGGCAGTTCGCCCTGGAGCATAGCAGAATCATGAGAACAAAACTGAGCTTTGACATTTGTTGGTCAGAACTCAACAACATCAATGACTACAGTAATGTAGTCCCACTCTGCTGGAGCCAAACTTCAGAGAAATGTGATAACCCACAGTACTTCAACCCTATTAATCTTCCAGCACTCTTGTGGAAGGCCATCAGACAAGCTGTCTCCTCCAGTCTCCCACACAGCACATGGGCCAGTGACTTCAACACTGGGCTGATTTCTCCAAGACTGATGATGGGCTGATGTCTTTCGCAAACATGAAGATCCAAACTCATGAACTGTAATTACCAAGACTGAAGATGAATAAAGATTAAGGAATCAAGTTACAGGACAGGTTCTGCTCTGGAATATCTCCTCTGGTTATCATAAGTACAACTTAGTTTCATCTGAATGTAACCCAGTTTGCATACCGCAGGACTGCTGCACAGCATGGAAGAGAGCACAGGAAGTAGAGATTACTCCACATGTGGAGACTGTATCTGCTAAACACAATCCTTATCTGAATAGAAACACTTTGAGAAACACTCTGAATCCCTTCCCACTGCACCACCCATAGCTCAGCCCTCAATCTTGAAACCAGATGAGACCTTAAGTACACACTACACTTTGGTATATGCTACAGCTCTGGTGGTACAAGCATGTGTGTAAAACCAGAGACTTGTTTTCCTTTCATTTCTTTTCATGTGTAACTCACACATGGACAGCACCTCACCTAATCAAGACTCAGAAAAGTCACCCCAGCTGAGGTCAAGGGAGATCAGTTTCTGCTTGCTAACACTGCATACCATGTTTTCCACACAGTATCTGTGCATGTCTGATTTGCGCAGGTAAACAGGAGGGAAAGAGCTCACTCTCACAAGCCAGCCACTGAAAATACAAGTGTGAAAGCCCAGGCCACAACTAAAGCCACTAAATAGGGAAATTTAGGTTCTTCGCCTCAGGTGTAACTGCTCAGTAGTAGCTCTCCAAGACCCTACATACACAGCACTGCAGTGGGCAGAGAGGGGAGAGCATCACAACGCTCTACCAGAAGTCCCAAGAGCTGCCTCTCAGTTGCCTAACTCAAGCACAGTACAGCTCTGCATGTGTGTCTTCAGTCAGCAAGCAGCTAGGAAGGAGCTTTTCCTTCCAGCTGAGCTGCTCTGTGAACTACCCAGACTCTTCCAGTTGAACTGCATGATACAAAGAAAAAAAAAATAATAATAATTCCATGTATTACACGGGGGGGGTTGGGGGGGAAGCCCAGACAAAAGCCTGTTTTGGGTGACAAAGGCCTGATATTTCAAAGTGATGGGCCTGTGGTCTCTCTAAGGAGTCACCCTTGCAATTTGCAGCCCACATTACCGTGCTCCAAAGCTATTCTCATTGATTTTCCAGTGTTGGTATTGTGCTTGCATGCTTGGCACTTCAGGACCATTCCAGGATTTCCCCCCACGCTGACCAGACACATTCTTCACCATGCTAAGATAGGGGTAACCCGTTGCCTCAGGCCAGGACAAAATGCAGAGAATTGCTTTTGAGAAACACAACCACCATAGTTCAAGCTTGTGGGGGAACAGCTTGGCCCTGCTCTCCCGCCCAGCAGACCACAGAAGCTATGCTAGCTCAATGCACTGTGTGCTGCCTGGTATTTAGACGGAATTTGACATTTATGTTCTGATTTAGTAAAGCATAGAGCACTATCTGTTCAAGAACCTGCTTTATCTGATTTACATTGCCCTCCTGCCCAGTTGGCTTTGGTGCATGCCACCCGACACTGGTGCTTGTCATGGTGCGAGGGTTCAGCAACCACACAAGATGCTCCAAGCCTCATCCTCAGAGCTGCTCAGGCTCAGCCCCTCTCCGGGTACTCACACAGATTTCTCAGAGCAGTGGGAGCTTCTCTGTTCACAAGAAGTTAAAAAAAAGCCCTAAACCTCAAAACCTGAACAACAACCCCACCTCCCAAAACTTTTGTACAGATTTTGTCCCCCTTAGATTCAGTCTACATATGTGCAATTACAGGGTGTGTCTGTACTTGCAGCAGTCCAGCACTAAGAGATCCCTGTGCAAGTGAGAAACTGTGGAAAAACCTGGTTTCAATTAAATATGAGCACTGGGGTATTTCCACTTCAAAAAACCTACTGTTTAACAACAGCATTTTACCCTGACCAAACACAGCCCTTCAGGTTTCCTACTGCATTTGGTACATATTAAGCTTACAGCACTTCAGTGACAGAAGGGGGTATCATCCTGAACATACAATAACAACAAGCCTGAAAGACAAATGTTACAGGTTAGAAAGCTAACAAATGGTAGTGACTTCCCCTGGATGGATCAGCGGTAAGGAAAGAAGTTGCTGGGGGCCATTTCCCATAACAAATTAACTTGGAAGGAATACTCTGCAGTGAAGCACACAGGGAAGAGCAGAGGAGAGTCTGGCAGCCAGAGCACCCACATGGTGAAGGGTGGGTGACCCTGGGGCTGGGGGAGACACCTGTCAGCAGGGCTGGCTGGAACACAACAATCCTGTCCTGCAAAGGAATTCAGGGTCTCGTTGTCTGCTTTCACACTGCACTAGAAGTACAGATGGTGCTGAGCTCCAGCAACACTTCGTATTTGAAGGACCAATCTATCCAGGTTGTTCTCTGCAATGAAAAAGCACTGAATGCTCAGGGGTAGCTTTAAATGCCATCAATTCCTTTCTACATGCACACTTTCCATAAGCAGCAAGTGTAAGCTCTGTGATGGCATTTTATATACTGAGATCTCATTCATTCAAGCACACCAATGCAAGTGCATAATGAAGTCACTTCCAGGACCTGTACAGGCAAGTGAACACATTCCAATCTCTGCATGAAAAAAAAAGCCATGTACATGTGTTGGAGCCAGCTAATTTTTAAGGTACCTTCCATCACAAACCATTCTATGATAATGTATCTGCCAGTAACAGGGCAGGGACGTGGAAAGACACATATAACCCAAATATGAAGTGAACTGAAAAAGATTTCACAGATACTGAACAAAATGTATATGAGATGGTGTCTGGTTAGACAGAAGGCAGAGACATAGAGGAAAATGACCTTGTTGTGCACAATACAGCAACTCACACGGATGAATCAGATACCCCAAATTACCAGCTACTAGGACAGCTGTACTGCAAATGTAGCTCAACCTGCAGCATATCAAGTGCTATCAATCCTGTTTGCAAAATGAGAAAACATGGGCAAAAGAAAGTCAGTCACCTTTCTGAACCTATTTTCCACCAGGTAAATGAGCAGGAGCTCCAGGTGGTAGAAATCAGTAGAGCACTGTGTAACCACATATGGCAAAGGACAAGGTATTTTTGCAGTAGTTGCTCTCCCGCAAAATCAAATACATACACTGCTTGATCTCCTCTGGCGGCCTGTGTGTGTAGGCATGCACGTGGGCATTCCCAGATTAAGACAAGTTTCACAAACCCACTGTGCTACACCCCTGCATTGCTGAATGCTTCATGTGAGGTGGTCTTAGCTCTACTCTGCCATAGCACTTTTCTGGGCCTAAAAGGGAGATTGTATGGATGGCAGAGTCCAAAAAGCTCTGCTTCAATTTATGTAATAAAGATTTTTTTCCTTCTAAGAAGCTTTAATCTGCAAGACTGTAACTTTCACTTTCCAAGTAGAGCTCAAATTCCTGACCTTGGCACAGCATCACAGAAGGCTTACTTTCACTCACATGCATTAACCATCACCGAACAACTCATCCAAGATAATTGGCACAACCACCACTTTTCTTCAAAGCCAGCATTTCCTCACCTATTTTCCCTTCTTCCTGCAATGAGTACATAATGTACAATAGTGAGTACGTAATGTATAACAGTGACTTTAATTACCACCAACACATCAATTGGCAAGAGCGTTATCCTGAATAAAGTCTGCCAATTATATTAAGCGTAGGAAAGCACTGCACAGTGCTGTATAAAAGACACCTGCAAGCACTCTGCTGCAAGCACCAGACACAAGTATGCATGTTGCTATGTACACTGCCTGCCTCCTGAGGACAGAGGTGCACTGGAGCCACCTGGAGAACCTCTGGGTTCCAGAGCCCACTGGAACCACCACGACCTCGCACTCAAGACTACAAGCAAGTGTGCCTGCACTGACCACTTCATATGGGCAAGCCTAGATCCATGCTGTCACCTGCATGTATCCACACAGTTTACATGCCAACGGAGCTAGGCTTACGACCCATCCACAGTATTATCTCAAAGTTCAGTCAAAACTATTTTGTTTTCCTACTGAGCAAATGGATTCTTCTGGCACTAGAGCTGCTATTCACAAATTGAACAGTTTGGGGAGCGTAAAAGAGGATACTAAAGAGGTGTTGGCCCTATTTTGTGTTTTAACAGAGGCTGCTATGATTTTGTGTTTTAACAGAGGCTGCTATGATTTTGTGTTTTGTAATCAATTTCACAAATTGTTTTTGTTTTCCTTTTAAACCTCAGGTGATTGCCGGGGGGGGGAAGACAAAAAAAGATGGTTCATTAGTAAAACCTGACAAAAAAAGGCAAAACCCAACCAGCCAACCCAACCCCAATCCCACACCTTTCCTGATTGGAGAGAAAAGGTTGGAAGTGTGTGGTGGAGCATAAGCTAGAATTTTTTAAACTTAACTGCAAAGGGGGCTCCCTAACACCCCCCCACCCCCTTTTTCCTTCCTTCATGGTTTTATTTTTAAACTGATCTTCACAATTTCTAACAATGTTGAGATTTCTGAGACTAATAATGTATTCCTGGATATTTAATATTATCCCTAACAAATAAGCGAGCAAAGTACTTTAAGAAACATGGTCCCAGCAATTCTGACTATACCTGCATATCAGAGCTTTAACTTTGAGCACCTAATCACACATCATCTGCCTCTCCAGCCTTGACTCGATCTCTGCGTTTGGAGAAGCACTAGAACAGTGGCTACAAGCTCTGAAATTGGGTAGTTCTGCCTACTCTCCCTCCAGCATTTTCAAAGGGCTGCACTTCAATGCCCCACCTAACTGCACAAACACAGGCTTCCCCCCCTCCCTCCAGCTTCACACTCCCTCCTCATGCCTTAAAACTAGCAAACATGGGGCCTCCAGGGATGTTCCTTGGTCTACATGGCAGAAAGGAGGTGGGCCAGCTTTTCCTTGGATCAGCTCAACTAGTCACTGTATTTTATACATGGGATACAGTGGACTTGCGCAACCAGATGTGCAGAAGATTCCGATTGCCCTGGCTTAGCAGGAAGCATCAAGTCACACCCAGGAGAGATCAGAATTCAGTGCCCACACCTTTTCAAGGGATTTACACAGCTCAGGAAGCCTCCCCTGGTAAATCCCAGTGCAGATCAATTAAAAGGAAAGCAGATGACAGAAATAAGTTAAATGCTGTTACTGTAAAGCACCTTAATTTCAAGCATGCCTCTGAAGCAAGCAGCAGCAATTCTAACACCACCCTTCATAATTACAGTACAGGAGCCTGTCTCCACCCTCACAGCTAGCTTTAACTGCTCTCACTTCTGGAGAGCTATGCAGCAGCCGCACTCATCCACATCAATGATCCAGTTCTCTCCATCCACCTTATTACTGTCCTCCCCCATCAGCTCTCTGACAACTGCTTGAGCAGCATCTTGCTGTGATCAAAGATAAGGATTTCAGGATACTACTTCAATATCAAATCTCAACAATAGCAAAACATGCCAAGCATCTTGTTTCAGATGAACTGAGGCAGCTGTAAGAAGAAGGGAAGAAGCCGGGGTAAATGTTAGTAACCGCACAATGAAATCTTCCCTGACTTTGTCCACAAAATACAAAATGGTAACATTCTGTGGGCCTGATCAGGGCCCACAATCATTTAGGTACCTGTGGCGATTTCTGCTCCTACACCAGCTGTTCAAGTCTCTCCTGGACAACTTGATTATGAATCTCATATAGCGATTAGGCCGTTTCAACCACAGTATGTTACTAGCTTCTCACAAATACTCCTCTCTGCTTGGGAAGAAATGCTTATCCATCAACCACCTTCATGCTTTCTCTGCTTGCCATGTGCTGCAATTATTTGTTTTGGCACAGCAGATCTCTGGACAGTTAGCAGGCACACTCTTATCTTCCTCAGCAACAGTACCAAGAAAGGAAAGCATATAAATTACAGCAAACTTAACGCTGCTTTCATTTATCCTGCAAAGAAAGGGATTTTTTTTCACATGTCTATGCTATTTCCTTTTGAACAAGGACATTGTATCACTGCTCCTAGCTTTCCTTGCCCCAGAAAGGGCAGTGGAAAATAAGTACCCCAAGGAGCTCCTTTTGTGCAAGTAAAATATCAAGGAGGAAAAACTTTTCAGCACAAGGTAAAGTTCTGCATGCTCTGGGAGAAACAGGGGGAGGTTCCCTGACTTGATTTTACATACATTTTACACTTGTAGAGCAGCTGCTGTCTTGCATACTGGAAAGATTCATAAACACCTAGTAAAGGGCATGTCCTGCTTGCATCTACAAACAAGGAGAAGGCAGGCCCCTGACATTCTACAAGTCACATTCAGTCCATGCTCAGAGAAAACAAGACCACAATAAAAGCCCAAATGTGTACAAAGACAGTTCCTTTACATATTCAAGGCATGAGTACAATCCATGGGCTTAATTTACTGTTCCCATCATTTGCTTTGTGCCTCCACCCACCCCACTATTTCAGGAGGATTTAGATCAGGTCATAAATGGATATAGAGAATAAAAAAAAAAAAATTAAAAAAAATCCATTTCAAATTAAGGAGAGGTTGGAAACAATTTATTGCTTTAATTGAAAGTATTTAAGCCACTTTGCCTTGGAAGGACTGCACCAAAGGAAGTAATATGTGCACCTATCTGAGTGGGATGTCTAAAGCAGCAGGAAGAGAACTGCGGAAATAAAGCAAAAGCTCTGGACTACTTAAAGTCTAGTTAGACCTTGATTTAACTGGGGCTTCAATTTTTGATCTGGATTTTATTACTAGTAATAAGGAGAGCTGCTGAAGCATTCCTTATGTTTCCTTAACATCTTTTTATCCAGCAGTCCCTGGAATGGATTCAGTGTCAATCGGCATCTTTTCCCCAGGACGGACATTTACATTGGCAGCCTCTAGCACTGACACAACACATGAACTCACATAAAGGAAAAATCACCATTAGCTAAAAATATCTGAATGAAAATAAAAAAGTGGCTCAAATGGTATTACCCTGTCTTCCTTCCCTTCACTTTTCTGTGACATTGAGATAGTATCTGATATTTGCAGGACTGCCTGATTTATTAGTTTTTAAATAGAAGTGGGAGGCATTTCCTTGAATTACATTTATGAGGAAAAGAAGCAACCTGATAACTGGGTTTTTTTTTGTTAACAATCCATCCAAAGTCTATAAAGAACTAGTGAAAATAACAAGAAAAGGCCCAGTAACTTTCATTTCAGCTGTGAATGAAAACAGTGGCAGGCCATGACATACTTTTCCCCCCACTTTCCAGAAGCTTCTCATTAAGTCCAATTTTAAGCTGGGGTGGAGAAAAGCCACAGAAATTCCCAGGCTGAGATAACACTGGTATCTGATAAACAAGAAACGTCACATCAATCAGACAGACTTGTAAGAAAGATACCACTGTCTTGTGTACACAGGCACCAGCATTACACAAGGTGTTTGCCCTAGAGCATCCTGCCCACCTGCTCCCTTCCTGTTCAGCTCGGACCTTCCTGAAATTAGAACCATTTCTCCAGCTCCACTAAATTTTCCACCTTTCTTTCTCAGCCTGCTTAAAGACAGTGCTAGCTAAACAAAGAGTTTGGAAGCAGAAATTAGTGTATTTTGGGAGACATACTCTGGAAAGCAGGAGAACCAGCAGCAAAGCCAAACAGAGCAACACCAGTTGCTTTCATAAGGGAAAGCTTTTGTATCCTTTCTTATAGCAGAAAGGATCTTAAAGAAGAAAGAATAACCTCCATATACAATCATCCTAAGAAAAAAGATACTTTAAAGGTAGAGCTCAAGGTTTTTGTACTCTATGTACTAAATGTAAATCCTTATGGGTTTTCCAATATGTTTGTTTGAGTACCTGGCAAATGTTTGCCAAATGAAGAGCAGCAACATATTGTTTGGTTAAAAGTGCATACAGAACCACGCTATTATTCTGTACAAGCACAATCAGCTTTTAGAGCATTGAAATATGAAGGCTAGAAAAGCAGGGATGAATGTGACTCCTCATATCCCCTGGGATTGCAGGAAGCTGGGAATGCTCCTTCAGCTCTCGCACAGCCAGCAGCTTGCTCCAGCTCATTTCAGCATTTTACAATACAGCCACCATTGCCAGGACCAATACACAGAGTCCCAATACATGCAATGCTCTGTAAAGAAGTAAAACCTACCGGGTTGCCCAAGAGTGCTTCAGCTGAAGTAATTCAAATGGTGAAACAGGACTTTTTGAAATAAATCCATGTCATGGATCTGGCCTGCTTCCCAACACTGATTACTTTAATACTGAATTCCTGGGCAGCTAAATACACAGATTCGGCACACTGGACCTTATGTAATGACACTGTAAAGCCTGACTCACTTAGTCAGAAACTACATGTGCTGTTTCTTCCAGTACAGACTCTTCAACACTCCCTTTTTTGAAATTATTTACATGAAAATTAATTTTGAGAGTGGTCTGGCAGCAAGAACTGCAGCACATCATTCCTCAGTCCACTGTAGCCATATAATTGTTATAATCGAGCTTTCTAGGCATGCATTCATAGATATCTACAGAGATGCTTTAAGGAGAGGCAGCAGCAAATGCCCCATGACAAGGGAAACAAGCCAACACTCCCCTGCAAGCCACTTTTCCTTTAAAAAAGTACAGCAGTTGCACTGTCTCTGTGCAAAATACAAGCTATCCTAATGCACAGCACTAGCACCCATCAACCTGCCGACCTGCAGCAGTGCCTTCTGCCACCACAAACACTAACCCTGCCAGGAGCCAGCGCCCTTCCATTTGAACTCCCATACACCCACCCAAGATCCTCATTGAGGCCAGTGCTCCAGCATCTCCAGTTTCACAGCTGGCACCCATCCACTGCCCAAGCACTACTACTACATTTAAGACAGTCTTGCCTCCAACAGTATGAATCTGTATCAGTAACAGCCCCTTGGGGTTACAAGAACAGCACTGCAGTTTCAAACTGAGGCATTGCAGAGACAACAATTACCAGGGAAGTTCAGAAACAATGAAAGAAAAGGATACAGTGTTGTATTTCACTGAATTACTGTACTTTGGAAATAACAGAGAATTGTTAACATAGAAAACCCTGGCTAAAAATTGGGAATATACAAAATCTTGTGAACCTGAGGCCAGAGAGATGATTCTAGCAGCCTTTTAAATTGACTTAATGTCTCATTTTCCAAGTACCAACTTCTGACCATTATTTTACTACTGTTCTCAGTGTTCAAGGCGCACTTTTCTTGCATCGTCCCTATACCCTGCTGATGGAAAGGACAAATCACTGAAACAGGGACCAGTAGCATAAAGAATGCTGGGGAAAGCTGGGGTTTTTTTATACATTTTTATGCATTTGTACCAGCTGGTTAATCACGTTTTACAAAGCTGTGGGTGGCTGAAATTTCATTGCAAGGAAACCATGTTGTTTAATAATAATGAAATGCCATGATTTGTAGGAAGTAGCTTTTTTCCTTGACCTTTTTATTGTTGGCAAAGTATCAGCAGATTATAAAAGTTCAGAAAAAAAGTTCAGTGTTAGCAACTATGATAAACAGCCTTGTGTTGTCACGTACCAGACCAAATACCCCCTCCTCTTTTTTCACGTGCCTAGTTTTCCAAACAGTTCTGATTTTTTATATATCAGAATTATAGATAGCCAACAGTCTGAATGCCAAGTGCTTGCATCACACACAAAATCTTTATCTCTTTATCTGAAATACAGAATCATGAAAATTTGAAGAGGACACAGGGGAAAAAAAAAAAAAAAAACCAAAAAAAAAAAACAACAACAAAAAAAAAAACAAACAAAACAACAACAACAAAAAAAAAAGAACACACACACCCCCCCCAAAACAAACAAACAAAACCCCACCAAAAAACACAAGGCATCTCTGAGTCTTAAATCAACTGTAAGAGGAGATTTAAGGTACTTATCAAAGACACTTAAAGCATCGCCTGATCATAGACTGCAATTATTCAGAGGGAAAAGATATCAGAAAGCTGGAAAAAAGTGAAGCTGGAAAAAAGCCAGGTTAGAGAAAAAGTACACCTCTTTTACAGTAAAGATATTTACCCTTTGCACACATTGCTGAAGAACATAACAGAATCACCAACAATGACTAAAGTATACTACATACCTAAGATATGTACCATAATTCAACCAGAACTTACCTGAGGTAAAAGCTTCAGTCTAAAATCCTGTGGCTTGCAGATGCAAAGACAGGTGAGATCAGTAAGACTGATTCTTCTGGCTCTGACAGTCGTATGGAAAGTAAAACTGAACTGTCCAAAAAGGAAACTCCAGCCTTCCTACCTGAGCCCACTGACTCACCAGATAAGCACTTTACAAGATCACCGCACCAAGTGCTGCAGGGTCTTTCTCCAGGCTGCCTGAGTGCTGTACCTCACTGCACTGAAAGCAAGCAAAAGAGTAGCCTCAACAGGCAGCTTGTGTTGCTTGTTAACATTTCTAGCCCCTAAACACCACATTTATTCTCCACATTTAGTTCTTCTTAGGTTCATTTCTAAATTAGCCTGAAGAAAGAACTGTTTTACTGATTTCATTGTTATTATTATTTCATATGCTGTTTCATTTTCTGGTACTCAAAACTAAATGGTACAGATATTTACAGTACTAGGAGTCTCATCTGTGGCTCATCTAAGACTCACTGAGCCAACAGCTTAGAGCGCTGAAGGATTGCACATTAAAAATATTACAGTATAATTCAAAGCTTCCTATGGGCACTGTCTGTGTGTACAGCTCAGCTCATTTTCAAAACATTATGAAGAGCTACAGTATTTAACTCTCTATTTAATTTTGATGCTAAATGAAAGCAAAGCAAAAAACTAGCTGTGAAAAAGAGAAAAGAAAAAAAGTTCGGCCTGAAGAGCTCCCACTAGCTGTATTCAGAGAGTAGAGGTGCATACGCTGGCTAAGACAGGACAGACATGCAAGCTCAGATAACCCAGAGAAGAGATCAGACCCTCTCTCTCTACCCTCCTAACAGCCTTGTAGGCCAGTGGTGCTGGAAAATAAATAAATAAAAACCAACCTCAAAACTTACTTGCTGTTCACTATTTTTCTGGTGCAGACAGAGGCACAGGGGTGCAAGCAATCTCCCCACAGCTACATGAGGTCTGTGATGGAAGCAGGAACTACCGAATCCAAAGCCAAACGCCTCAACCACAAAATTATCCTACTAACATTGCCTCAACCTGCCTGAATCCAGAGGTACCAAATAGTGGGGGAGGGAAGAAACTGGAACATTTCTAGGGAATATTTCTGGCCCTCCTAGAAGCAGAGGCTGCTTACATTGGTGTAAGTCTCCCATGCTGCAGTCCAAGGAATTCAGAACAAAGGCATGAACTTCAAGTGCTCAAAGTACCCAGCTTTCTGAAGTTCAAGTGAGGCTGACACAGACCCTCTATCAAATGAAGAAAAACGTCCTGTGTTGCTTAATGCTTTTTAGACAAGGGACTAGAACACTCAAGAGATTAAATAATTCACACAATGCCTTCCCCAGGGGTTCACATCCAGCCCAGATCACAAGTGCCAAGTACAATCACGTGCACTTTTGATGGGCTTTGAGAGGAAAGAATGGCGAGAGCACAATTCCCAGAAGACAAATGTTCATATGGGACAAGACCCTGTGCACCAGCTTGGCAGCAGTCCTAGCAGGACAGCAAAGGAAGCCAGCAGAGAGAACATGGCAGAGAAGTGGCACATTGGATCCTAGGGTACAGAGGCAAATAAACGAAGGAACACACTTTGTTTTCCCCTTGACAGCTTCAACTTCTGAAGACCCAGTGAAATCCTGTTCTAAGTTAGAGAGGCAGGGTGTGCTTACAGCAGCTCAACGTTAAAAACATAGATGCCACTCATTTTCACCAAACATGCCAAAACAAAGAGCTGGTGAGTTTTTACCTAGTATTTATAACTCTTCACATCTTGTGACTTGCTCAGACACTCAGACAAGGGAGCCAGAGGGAAGCAACTGTCCATACAAGCTGCCTGCAGCTCCAAGGAAGCCAATGAAGAGCAGGTGCTGGTGGATGGCAGAGCAAACTGGTGTACACCCACTCAACTAGCCCAGCCAGCCCAGGGACCTGAGTTGTTGCAACTTGCTACAAGCAGAAAACAGCAGCAAGCTATACCTTGCTCTGCAGCATGAGTGTAGCACAGAGGGAGAAGAGCCTCCAGGGAGCCAAAGTACAATCCAGTGCCTTCAGAGCTGACTCCTGAAATAGCATTTTCCATGCAGTGCCTCTGCTTATGCAGCTCCAGGCTTGGCTTGAAGGTGGAATCTGCTTTTTCACTTTATTTCCACAGCTATTTTCAATTGGAGTGCCTGCTGTTTCCTTTCAGAAACTGCTGCATCCCTGAGGTACAAAGGGCAGAAAGCTCTTCTAGAAAAACCTGAGAGTCAGCAATAGAGAAAAATACATTAAGGACCACGTTGATGCAGATTTTGTTTCAGTCTGGAACAAAACTTAAATCTCCTCTTTATTTTCCCTGCCATGGTAATAATGCACAACTATTTATTATCCTCACCTTAACCAGAAAAGCCTCTTTCAATTTAGCACTTAATATGATTACAGTAAATTAAATAGTGTCTAAAAAAAAGTCTTACTTTTTCAGCTATTATTTTACCTCCATGAAATGATCAGTTAAAAGTGAATCTAGCTATTAAACAATAAAGTTCAGTGAGCAGAAAAACAAGATGTTCAGCTGAAAATTGTTCAAATTCTATTTCCAAATTGAATACTACATCTCCCAGGGAAAAATAGGAGAATATCATTAAGGAGAGCATAATGTCCCTTTCGCATTGCAGAGACAGTACTTGAACACAAATTCTCTGTTCACTATCATTCACTTCAACAAAGTTTCCTTTTTATATGAGGGAAAAATTTGCATTTTACAAAACAACGGAAATTATTGCCTTTGTGTGCTTTCAGCAGAAGTTTTCTCCAGCTAGCAATGTACTGTTAATGTGATTTCTTCGAGACACACAGCATAAAAAGCACTTGGCTGCCATGAAGTGAACGGGAAAACAAATGACTTCAAGAGGATCATGATGTCAGACATAACACAAGAAGCCAAGATGAAATCATATAAGAAGCCATGTCCATTTACATGCCATCTAATAAACATATGGTGATAAGAGGTAAACACTTGGAAGATCCAGTTCTGCAAACACTGACTCACACAAACAAGTCCTTATTTAGATCAATCTCACTGCAAAGTGATTTTGTATGTGAAGGCAAAGTACATGGATTTCATGTCTACTCACATCTGTACCATGGGAGGATATGAAAATCCCAAACACAGATCCTCCCTAGAATCTCAGTCTGTTTCAAGCAAATAATTTCTACACAGCTATTCAGAAAAGGGAAAAAAAATGTAAGAAAAGAAAAGACAAAACTCCTACAAGATGCATCCAAGAATCCAAGGGAGGCTCTTGGTAAATGGTCATTCTATGATATCATAAAAAAATCAAACGCTGGTTTGGTAATACTTGAACTTGCATTATAAGTATTTTTAACACAATGTAAGCATTCAGCCATCAGGAATAAGATACTAAGCAGGAAATATCTTTTTTATATTGCTGCTCAACAACTAGGAGAACATTAGCAATAACTAGCATCCAGCGCTAGAACTGCTCTCTGCAAACTGTATCTTGTGGGTAACAGCAAGGCTTTTGTTAACATGGTGATGTCAGCTGACAACAGCTTTATAGCAGAGAACAGTATATCATATATGTCTGGTAATGGGAATCTTTAGCACTGAGAGGATTACTGTGGTTAAATTGCTTCTGAATCACAGTTGGTTGTTGCTCGATATTTCTCACTTGTTCCCTACCTACCATTTATTTCCTCATGAGGATGCACCTGTTGGGAGAAGATAGAACTGGCACTGTTGCACTGGCTTTCTTTGCTAATTCAGAGGAGTTATTCAGGATCTTGCTTACACAATGAGATTATTTTTATTTATACTACAGAACAGTCCAACAGCAGAAGCCAAGGCCAGAGTGCACTGGATGTTGTGTGAACTTAAAAGATAGACTTTGACATGAAAAAACATGTAATCCAAGCAGACATAAGAGAAGATGGAAAATGTATGGGAAGCTGATGTTAACACATCCTGGCCATGTACCTTTTCCGGGCACTAAGGAATAGGAGACCCTACACCACACTTCTCAGATACACTCATGGCTAGGGGATCCTCCTAGGTTCTCAGCACACCTCACACTCCTGGAAAAGAAAGCTTTAAGCACCTATGCTGAGGGTTTCCACATGCCAGAACTTGAATACCAGCTTTGAAAAAAGAACAAGTTACATGCTTGACAGTCTGGGCTTGGTTTACACAGCTTCCAGCCCCATCCCTAACTACAGCTCCTCAAATTTACTGCAGTGCACAGATGCCAGTGTGCCTCCTGTGATCTGAAGTCCACAGAGAAATTCAGGTGGTAACAGGAGTTTGATTACAGGCAACAAAGCCTTGGTGGATCACAGTAAAAAAAATATGGGGCCTGGTTTGCATCCACTGAACCTGAATTAAAACCAAACAAAAAATCCATTTATACCCGTCCTTATCAAACTACATCTCTTCAGTGAGCAATGTTACAAAGACAGAGCGAGACAAGGAGGCTGGGCCAAATTAACAGATGTTAAAATGGAAATAAGAAAAATCTGTTTTAAACCAAGCTCAAAAATACAAAGACTGTATATTTCATGTCTGACACACCTGTGTCCTGCTCTAGATTGACAATAACAGAGAGCTCCATGGAAGGCAGTTTAAATTACTGCCTTGCCCACTGATGCTATAATTTGTATGGTGCATTCAGTGTTCACAGAAAGCCTTTGTAATCCAAAGATTTACTG